>JAJHUR010130756.1:0-26850 GCA_027495735.1 Lutjanus campechanus | reverse complement strand
ATCAAACTATAAATCAAAGTTTAGTTTCATCTTACTTTACCATATTAACAGTATGGAGGACAAAAATACAGTAATGACAATGACTAATTCATTTGTCAATTAATTTTTTGATTAATCAATTAAAATGTTAGAGTCATTGAAAAACACCAGGTGACATCCTCAACTCAAATACATTCTAGTTTACTGTCATAGAGGAGTAGAGAAACTAGAAAATATTTAGAAAATTGACACAATTTATAACAACAAATACATTTTGGACAACTGTTAATGCCGCTTTTAATCAGCCAATGAGGAAACATTTTTAACTGACGTCTCTGCAAAGTTGCAGTTGTTGCTCATCATGAATACACGTGCAGAACGTTCTCTGACAATGTGCGACATTTATTTTCTTACAGTGTTGATAAAAGAGAGAAACTTGACTTCACCTGTAAGGTTGTAGTTTTCTGTTAAATAAGGAGGAAAGGTGCAAGATTAATTCCGTTTTTGACATTTTTTGAGTTTATTATGCTCACCAGGTTGATCATGTGTGTGTGCATGTGTGATCAAGTGATCTGTATTCTTGTCTGCAGGTTATCACGCCTACTGCTGGACTGATCAGCCTAATTTTTTTGTGCATATTCATGAATGTATGCTGAAGGACCTCTGTGATTCAGAATTTTGGAAAAACTTTGAAAAACCTTTCTTTTAAATTACTTTTGTACTTTTTGAACGTGATATCTCAAGAATGCCTTTGGGGGAATGTCTTCGAACTTGGTTCAAGCCTCCACTTGGCCTCTGATGAACTGATTAGATTTTGTTGTTCAAAGCTCAAGGTCATGGTGACCTCAAAAAACATTTAACTCAAGAATTCATATGCTAATTATGACAAAATTACACAGATATCTGATAGAATAAAATGATGAGGTGATGACATTTTATATCCAAAAGGTCAAAGGTCAATTTCACAGCAACATCATAATGTTCAGCTCTCTATCAGCCTTGTGTTCCTCTGTTAAAAATAGTCTTTAAGTGAAGACAGCTCACTGGAAATTAGTCTGGACAGACATGGATGTAATCTGTAACTTGACTGGTTGGTGGAGATAAATAATTGTGGGGCAGTAATTCTATTTTTCTGTTTTATACGACCATTGACAGCTGGCTTCTCACTCTTCTTAACCAGCCACCAGGGTCCCCAAGGGACCAACAACTGTTTCATTTTGAAATTTTGTTTCATCTTGGGACAACTTATGTTGAGGTCATGTTAATATTGGTGGAACTTGCAGATCTCAGCTGGTTGTACTGGGCAGTTGTGGTGACATTGCAGTAGGTGCTTCACCATCTGTTGCCTGGCGGGGATCTGCATTCATTTTGTTTTGTTTTGTTGATTAGACTAAAAAAAGGTAAGAGTGCTTCTGTAATATCTGACCTACTGTATACCATTGGACTATCACCTCTTGAGGTACAAAGTAGTATTAAGAGATGGGACGGGACGGGGCTAGCTGGTTAGCATGCTAACAACAGTAGATATCTTTGCGACACAATACATAAAAGTCTTTGACATAATGTCAAAACTTTCGCACATTCTGTTGATAATCTGTTATTTTTTAATATTTTAAACTAATATTCTTATACATTGCTTTTTGCTCTTTTAAGTTACACTGCATATATGTTCCAAGTCATCGTCTTGCACCTCTGTGGCTGCTTTGTATGACTGTTCTGTACTTGCTGTACCTTAGTCTAGACAGGTTACACTGTAACTGTGCCAGTGGTTTTAAAATGCAGCAGGAGGTGAACTCGGAGACAAGTGAGTTCAGGTCGTAGCGAAGGCAGACAGAGAAAAAAAAGGACTGCTCCAGTTCTGAGAAAAGCCTCGGGCTCATGTTCCCGTGAAGACAATCAGGGTTTTGCTCGTCTCTGTGTTACGTTGTGTCCACTTATGGCACCGTGTGGCTCGGAGGATGTGATCTGTCAGACCTCACAATGAACGCTTCAAAGGATGGTTTGAATTTTAGGTCAGGATATTGAACTAGATGCATAATGAGAGGGAAGTAGAATTTGTGCTATGTCTGGTCAGGAATTATGAAGCTACAACAACCCCCCTGAGTGTGTAATTACTTCTGAAGGACATCACTGGATTTCTTTATTTATTTATTTGCTCAGAGGGTCGTCAGAGCTTTTAAACTATCGTAGTTAAAACTGAAGGATTTTCACTTAAAGCCCTCCTTTGTCTAACTGAGATGTTGTTTAATCTGGTGTCACTTTTTCATGCTGCAGGAAGTGATCAATCAAAACTCAGCTTAAAGCCCCGTAGAAGAACAGTTTAAGCATCTTCAACTTCTGTAGACACGATCTCTCTGTAACCACCCAAAATAGTTACAGTTTTAGAGGGCTAAATCTAGCCAAATGTAAACTGTGGAGAGGGCAGATTCATGTAAGTGACCCTGTGGCCACCCCATGCTGCAAGCCTTCGCCAACACATTACACTTCCACAAACAACCTGATTCCTTCCCACCTTTTAGTGGTGTAACAGATCGTTGCTGGTCCCTGGTCCGTACGCATCAACCCCCACGGTCCGACCTGCATGTGATCCACGGACTTATTTCCCAAAATCTGGATGCAGATTTGTCGTGAAAAGATAAGACGGATGCTGCTGTGTTTTACTCTGAAGCGATCTGTGTGGCACCGGAGGAAGAAAGATGGATTTAAAGCGCCGTCACATTCACTTCCATCGAGTGAAATCCTGACCATGACTTCGGGCATTTCATACAAAACTAAGGGGCTTGTGTTCACGTGTGGCCGGTGCTTAAAAATATTAATTTTTATCATTTTGGGTTTTTTTCTCTGAGGACTTGCTGAAGATCTTTACTGTTGTGTCCTGGCAAAGAAGCAGCCGTATTTTAGCTTTTAGATGAGGTGCAGGTCCAGCTTTCTTTGGGCTCCGCAGACATTGCAGTCGTTTGTGTTGGCCATGATTACTACTATTGATTTATCCACTGTTTACACATTGAGCAGACTCAGGGGAACTGACTGATCTGCTGGCAATAGTGAAGAGTAGCTTTGATTTTCTTGTCCATCTGAAATTGACATTGAATGAGTTCTAACCCGAATGCATAAATAAGCAATGTTCTTTGTGGAGTGAACTTTCATCTTAACATTAGTTCCTTCACTGGCTGAACTTTTGCTTGTCACTGTATTTTTCTTTTTCTCATTGGGTAGAAAATGAAGAGGATAATGGCATGTCTGCTCTGATGTTGCCAATCAACAAACTAAAATGTCCTGGGGACAGGAATCGGTTTATCACCTAATTTTAGGCTGTCACTTCGAGAAAGATCAAACTCTCGGCTTTCAGCGATACGTATGAAAAATGAATGAGCTCCATTGCTTTGTTGACTACCTTTGACAGCATCCCATAAATCAATCGACGGGCGGCGCCCCTGATTATTGAGAAGAAAACTCACAGAGGGTTGGACTAAACTCATCTCTGTGTGTCTGGTGCACAACTGTCATGTGCACATTGTTACATTTACAGCACTTAAATATAATAAATTAAAGCATAAAGATAATGTTTTACTGATCCCCAGAACACCGACAAATACTAATATATGTCCAAATATGACACGAAGCAAACAAAACACAGATATTTACTAGAGACACATGATTTTGCTGCCATCACTCATGTCACATTTTGAATAATATACTCATTCTTGAGTATTAGGAATTTTATTTTTAGAGGGTTTGAATTTTAATAATTATTTTTACTCCTCTATCATGTTGGATAAATATATTTTTAAACTCATTTTATAAATCCTTATGAACATATATTTAATGAATCTAACAGAAACTGGGTGGTTCAAGTGGGTCACTGACTTATTTTTTATTTATTTATTTTGTATTAAACTGAAAAAAGTACTAATTTCAAATATATCATTCAATTATTGAAGCAAATTGAGAGTTATGTCAAAATAGATCTCAACTCTGTAAGATGGAAAATCTGATGGAGTTGACAAAATGTTAATTTTTTTTTTCATTTCACATTAAAGTCATAGTGAGTAGCATTTTATTTTTTTAAAGATGCTCAGAGTTCTCTTAATGCTGATCAAAATACACATTTTAAAGCCATAATTCTTATTTAGCTTTGATTTAAAAGGGCTACAGAGCTGACATCTTATGGCTGAGACATCTGATTGGTATATTAGTTAATGAATTTATCAAAAAAGTAGAAAGTTTACCACTGCTTGAGCCGTATTTAATGTCTTTCTTTTTTAAAGCAGGAAGTGAGACGGGGGTCCTTAGGGTATAGGTTAACCCTTTTTATGCCTCATTAAATCATGTTTTGTAAAAATCTGCTGGAAATCTGAGATACGCTTTTAAAGGGGCAAACATTTTCATTAAAAATATATTTTGAAATAAAAATGATTATTATAATACATAATAATAATACATAATACATACAGCTTGTTTTAGAATTTAAAGGCTTTTAACACATTTTTAATTGTTTGAAGTTGTTGATTCTTGTCTGGGACAGGGATGTTTTCTTGCGCAGAGCAAAATTAGATATAAAAAAAAATTAAAACAAACCAAACATTTTATAAATGACTTAAATTTCATATATATAAATCCTTGAAGAATAAAATTTCACCAAAAATGACAATTAAAATGTCATTTTGAAACAGTGACTGTAATGAGAGTTTGCATGAGTACTCGGTGGTCCATTGTTTTCCACTTGTAACTTCCACTTGGACTTATGCCATCTGGATTCTGTGATATGCTCCACTATAATCACTCTGGACAGCCTGATCCCAGAGGTAAAATGACCCTACTCCAGCTCCCTCGGCGTGATGTAATCTATAATGGTCCCTTTGATGTTAAGCAGATATGCTGACAGACCCGTCTTTCTATCTCCCCACAGCCTGCCACTGGCAGCCCTGTCTAAACTGAGGCGTCAGGTCACTGACGAGTTGTAAAGTGGGCCCAACAATCGGAAAAAGACTGCAAATTTATGCATCAACTTAAATACAGTAGATCTATAATCAGTGTCAATCATGAAAGCTTTATTTTTTCATTTTGAAAAGCCTTCTATGTTGGCCTGTCCTTGCAGGAATTTTGCTTGAGATGAAGAAACTGGCAAATTCAGATTATCCATGTTTGTCGTTTGATTATTCAACATAATGCTTTACTGGAGCTCTTACTGTGAAATCTCGGAGCTTCCCACCTGCAACTGAAAACTTGCAAATAAAAGGTTTCAAAATTATATTTTTTATGAAATGGTAACAAAACTTTGATCTACTATAAAACACCTCTCTCAAACAACTTTGGAGGTTTTGCAGTTTAATTTCCACAGCACACCAGTGGCGGTCTTGACAAAAGAAAAATGGTCTCCAGCAATCTAAATGTAAAAGACTTGTAGTGAAAGGGTCAAAACATGTAAAACCACATATGGAGCACTGACTGCACGAGGGCCCAGTACTATAGGACATTATTAATTGCCTACAAAATATCAAATTACCATGTGAAGCAGGAAGGCGTGCATGTCAATCAGAGGCCTGGCATCTCAGTGGGTAGCAGAATATTAAGGTTGGTTTCCAACTGTAACGCACTCTTAATGCTTTCCCTACACAGCACATATTAATGGTTTCAACTTCCTTCGCAAGCTAATTACTGATAAAAAGCAGTCATTCATTTTAACAGCTGCCAGCCTTTGTCATTAGGCTTATTTCTTATTACACGTGTTTATTTGGTAATTTATTATGATCGAGTTGCTGTTACTGTCCTCAAGTTAGAATAGTTAGAGTGCAAATGAGCAGCAGGAAGCATTAACTGCTGAGTGACATCTCCGTTATTACCCTCGAGAAGCCATGCTGATGGCAAGATCACCCAACATGTTTTCTGGAATGGATGCGGCTGACAGGGGAGCCATATGAATTAAGGAAATTACTGGAGTCTTCCTAGCATCTCCTTGTCTCTGACAAAATAGAAAATGCTGCAAGACTCAACAGGGCTGAACAACAAGGCTAATCCACTTGCCCAGGCCAACTAAAATGCCACATCAGGCATGTAAATCTGGCAACTCACTGGCCCGGCCGGGCAAGCAGCAAAAACAAAGTTAAACTAGTAAACTATTTTGATGATCAATTCATTGTTAAAGTAACTTTTCATGCAAAAATGACAGAAAATTATGTTTTCAGCGTCTGAAATATGGATTTTTTTTTAAAAATAACTTACTTATTATCATATTAAACAGAATATATTTGGATTTTCAACCGACAAAATGCGACATTTAAAGACATCCAGACCTTGGGCTTTGAAAAACTGGGACTGACATGTTTGACTAGTTTAATTTCATTCATTTTATCGACATCCTAGTTTAGTTGCTATTTGATAACCACTAATAAAACAATTTGCACAGGGCCCAGTAAAACTTGATTTGACTGAGTGATTTCTGACCCACTTGCTGGACTGGGCAAGTAAAAACAAACACTAACATTGAACCCTGCTCAAAATGGCAAAAAAAGATAACTTGCTTTTAGTATAAGCTGATAAATCATTTCTGTTTATTTGAAAAAGATTTTGTCCTTCACATCAGAGAGTAAGTTTGACAGTAAAGCTAAAACAACAAACTGCAGCAGATGATAATGAAGTTAGGCTCATGTTAGTCATTCTTAAATAGTCAAACTTCTTACCCATGTATTTGCCAAATTATTTCCCAACTACAAAATTTCTAAAATATTTGTTCAGACTTTAAAAAAAAGGTTCTCTTAGGGCTGCCTATTGGCAAGAATCAGGCAATATAATATCTAGCATGATACAGGGGTTACAATTAAATATATAGCAATATAGCGCAATACTGTAAACAAGGTGATACATGGCTTCTTTTTCATCTAATTTTAGGAGAACTGTCAAAGTATGAAGAACACAATTTGAAAAGAAGTTTACTTTTCAGGCAGTTAGGACAGTGGGGATCGATATCAACACTGCTGTCTAGTGGTCGGGTGGTTAAACACAAGACAAAATGAACACTGAATGCTTGTGGTTTAGTATTGACTGTACTTTTGATGCTACTGTGCATAATGGCTTGTTTATTAATGTAGCTCATCATGGCTCCAATGGACTGACGTACAAATGGCTCAGGAATTAAATTGCAAAATGGAAACAAATTGTAAATACAAGTGGCTTGGACATGCTGTGGGTGTCCCACAGGGGTCTGTTCTTGGACCTCTTCTGTTCCTTATCTGCTGCCTCTTCATCCAGGTGTCTCTTGCTTTTTGCGCACATGATAACAGCTTTTTTCTTCCATATTAACTTTTTTTTAGCTCATTTTATGCATTTCTTGAAGGAGATAGCTATAGCTTTCCAATGGTTTAAATTGAGCTATTATTTATCATATTTACTACAGGGTAATATAATGATACTGTATCTTTAATTTCTGCCTTTTCAATAAACACCTTTAACTTAGATTCTTGCTTTGCTTCATTTTTATGCAAATTTGTCAGTGCAGTATGCAGGATTTAATAAATCACTATTACAAATGTGCTTGTGTGTTTACACAAATGTGTTTACTCTATATCCTATATCTTAAAAATGGGTTAAAGAATCTTGTTGCAGGGCTTCAAACAGTATTTTTCGACATGAGGTGTTGTTTTGTGATGCCAAGCTCTGTGTCATCTTTTGCAGGAGACACCAGAAAAAAACAAGCCATTCTGAAAGGATTACAGTTGGTGTCCCTAGCTGAGCCTTTTGCGGTGGGTGATCGGGCTCCTATAGATGGATCTTTGCTGCTAAACCTTCCAGCTTCAGATATAAAAGCAGTTTAATGGCTTGGATGTGTCACAAGCATCCCTCGAGTCGTTTACCTCATCTTGGATCTACTGATAATGATTCAGCACCGTCTTTGTAGTCCAGAAATTATATATAGTGACCAATTAACACTAAACACGTCAATGCATCAATTATAATGAACAAATTGGGGATTCATGTTTTATGTTTGACCTTTAGAAAGTTCCCTAATTCATTTCTTGCTTCTTGAACCTCTGCAAGTCTAATAAATTCCTGAGCAAATAGGTATTTCTGATATTTATTCATCATTATGTCAGTTTAAAGTGACAGATTGTGCCTCTCCATCTATCTGATACTCATTATGGGCGCCGTAATTAGCACAGAAATTAATACACGTGCAGGCTTCTGAGTGATTATTTGACTGTTTTCAAGAAAATAAATCTGCACCTTGGGGTGAATCGTGATTAAAAGTATTTCATTTTTGCTTTAATGGCTGTAATTACCACAAGCTCTGCTGCAGACTCTGTTTGAATTTATTAATTGAATATCTAAATTACAAAACAGAACAGAATCTATTTAACTTCAGTGAAAGCTTGGAGTACTTTACACCTTATACCTGGGAGAAAATGAGATCTCAAAAAGCTGAATTAACATTAATTTGCTGTTATGGTGGGTTATTTATTATTTCATAGTCGACCAGATCGAACACAGATGCTACTCCATTATATTTACTTGACAGCTGTTGTTGCCACTTGATTACATGTAAAAACTTGACATCCACCATATTATTGTTGGGCCGATGGATGATGCCATCATTGAGCCCTCAACCATAGTAACACTGTGATTTAAAAGCCGTCCATATTTGATGTGGTGTGTCCCATTAGAGTTGCCATAAGGCAGGAGTTGTTGGCGCAGTTTTAGTGTAGGAGAGAAAATAAAAAAGAAGCTGTTGCTGTTATTTTATTATTTTTTTTTTTTAAAGCTTTCCAGTTAGGCGATCTAAAGACATTTGGTTCTATCGGTGGTCATGGTTTTTCTTTTCCGCAGGCTGCTGTTTGTATGTTTCTTTCAGTCACACTGTTCTTATTTGCCCCTTTTTTTCTTTGCTAAGCCTCCTCACTATAGCTAGTCAGATAACTTTGAATAGCACCCCCTCTCCCTGCCAAAAAACATCACCACCCATCGTATAATTCGGTAGACATCAACCAACCCTACACCATATACGATTAGTTTATAAAATATGATGCCTTGTCATAGAAAAATACTGTTTAGACACATTAGATACATTATTTGCACTACCTTGACCGACATTGCATTACAATGCTGTGTAAATGTGCATGCATCTGTGATAAGTATCCAGCGTATTTAACTTTCTTATCCTGATCTGCACAATGAGTACTACTGCCTTTCGATACTCAAGTAGTATGGTTGTTCATTTTGACTTAGAAATTCAAACAAAGGACTTTAACGTAGTGGAGTGATTTATACTTTCATATAAGGCATACAAGCGTCTACAAGGAATTTTCACATTGTGTTGATTTTGAAGGCCCCCTGTGAGCAAAGGTGGTCGTGTTTCATCCGCCATAACCTCAAGATATAATGTCAAAAATCTTCTTTTTAATTGGCTAACATACTCACTGTAACTTGCTCTTCCAGTCTGCAGGCCCTGTATCATTTCATCTGCTTTCAAGGTGAATCCAACCCAGCGGCAATAACCTTTGGAATAGCCAATCTTCTTTGTTTGCTAGGTCATGTAGAGGCATCAGTATTAAATTTCATAACCAGCCATAACCTGCCTGTTGTAGTATGTTTAAGTGGAAGATCTGAATATTTCTTGCATCACTGCAAATCATAAGTAGCTGCAGAGGAGTTCTCTTCGCAGCCCCGAGCTGTATAATTACGTGAGAGTGTTTACAACAAACTGTGAGACCTGCTTCATCACAGATGTGTAATTTATTAGCGTTCCTGTATATATGAAACAATACTCTGCAGGCTTTTTCATAATGCTCTCAGATTGATCTGCCTGGAGATATTATATCCGTCCTCTGTTGCTCCACACCTGCCTGAGTCTCCTAAAAGTTGGAATTTATAGCCGTTGCAAACCAGGATGATGGTGTGATGTGATGAAAAGCTATTGGCTTGCCCCTGTTAGCGTATGAATTTGAGAGTCTGTCATTTAGCCTCTAACATCAGGAAAATTACATGTGATTTACGACCCAAAGGTGGACTGTAGCTGGTGGCATTTCTATGGCTGCTATTTAACAGCCGATGATCTGTATTCATCCCGACATTTCTTGTGTTCATTACTTTATAGGGCCCTCTGTTTAGCTGAAGTTTCTTATGTGAGTTGCTGACTGTGAATCATATCAATAAGAAATTACTCGAAGATTTAATCAGGCCCCTTTACCCAGAATGCATCTGTCTCTCTTTCTCTCAGACTCACTGTGTTCAAATTTGAATTCAGTGCCTGAATGCTTGCTATGGAGTTTCTTGGCTTTTTTCTTGCAAATTTCTGAGGTTCATTTGATCAGTTTCCAATTATATTCAATAATTAGGGTTACATAAGTCAAAATATGTATTTTTCCTCTGGCATGCAGGGTTATTTATTCATCTATTCATCTTTATTCATCTATACGGTTTTGGTGTTGGTGTCAGCCTTCTCTCCAACATAATGGCACTAGTGCTTTTGAAAAACTCAACAGCAATGTCTTTTTATCAGAAGTCATGACCCAGTTGCTCAAAATAATCCACGGACCTTGTTGTCATCAGTTTCATCAGTTACTAGAGATGGATCAATTGCAATTATCATGGCTGATTCCGATTTCCAATTTTTTATGGGTCTGACCTGCCGATTCCAATTTTGGCACAATCTCGCGAGATCTTGTAGAAAACATTATTTCACATGATCTCACGTTTGCTGTAGTAAAATCAGAAGCAGAGGGTAAACGAGTCTGAATGAGAAAATGTTGGAGGAGACACATTAACACAGGTTGTTTATTCTTCAGCCAGAACAGGAAGTCAGATTTTAATAGTCTGTCAAAGAAAGAAAAAAGGAAGTTTACTGTTTTAAGGCAACACTGTCAGAAGCTCAGCTGCTCCGTCTCCTTGTAGACTGTCTTCTCTCTTTGTCCTGTTCTTGGAATCTATCGCTAACGCAGACTTCATGCAGGCATGTGTCTGAGTGTGTGTGTGGCTGTGACAAGCACTGTTGTGGCTGTGACCCAACCGTCTGTGTCACTGCGTGCATGACATGACCACTGTGTGGAGCATGAGTGTGATATGACGCTGACCGGCCAGTTGCATCTGTGGTAGGAACTACTTTCTTTCTGCAATAGAATCTACTAGAACGAAAGTAGTCCCCACATGAAGCTGCTCACAGCAAGATCTGTGAATTATCTTATGTAACCAGGTCATGAGACACTGGTTTTGAACTTTTTGAATATATTGTCTTGGTGCTTTGAGCACCGTCAACTGAGTGCCCTTTAGTCACATTATATGGGAGAAAAAGCTGATATCTCTACGACTGATAATCTTCAAAACTCAGCAACTCACACCAAAACTATCTGGATGGATAAACAACATTACAGACCCGGGGAAAAATAACTCACTAACTGTATGGCAATTCCTTTTTTTGATGATTCCCAAATTGATTTTTGTATTGCTCAATCAAATTTTTATTTTTTATAAATACCTCGCATTTGTTCTGTTAGCTTGTTGCTAACAAATAATGGGAATTCCCATCGATGGAAATTGGCATATTATCTTAACAAACTGATTCTTTTTATTTCACATAAACCAACATGTGTACTCAGACTTCTGCTTTCACACTGTTAACTCAATCTGCTACTCTGGCTTCAGCACGCCGCACTGACCAGCTATGGCAGCCTCAAAGGGTCAAAACTCAAAAATCACAGTTAACTCAAAGTTAAATTCATATGGGTGCAGTGTGTGCAGTTTTCAGTGGCTCCATCATTTTGACCAAATGTTTTTTACGACATTTCACGTTTCATAAGCAGGAACAGTTGAAATTTACTTAAAAAGTATTTATTTACTACCTTCATATGCAGTATAGCAATGATGCTGCTCAAATACAACTCAGAAAGACTGACTTGTGCAAATATGACCAGTGATACAGTCTCTAGAAGTGTATGGTTCAACTTTTTCCCAAGGTCTAAGGTTAAAAAAGTGAACACATGATAGTATCATGATAGTATCGAATCGGGAGATGTATTGTCCCAGCCCTAGTCGCTGTAGATAAAATCCCAACCAGCTCTTTACTGGTCCTTTCTCTCTCCTCGTCCCCGCTCCTGTCCCCATCCCCGCACTGACCTTGTATGGCAGGACGACAGCCGAGCCTCCACTGATGCCCACGATGGGCACAGCTGTCTGAGTGGAAATGAAGTCCAAGATCTGTGCCACGGCCTCCGAGCCAACGTTGTCCTCGAACACCACGCCATGAACACGGTTGGTGGAGAGGGTGTCACAGATGCGGGTGAGCAGCGCCCGTGGGTTTGTGTTGTTCACCAGCACAGTGATGGGGTTCACTTCTAGAGGCAGGTCCATGAAGTTCTCCCGGCTTAAACGCCCCTTAATCTCTGTCTGGTAGGCCGAGCCGCTGAACACCACCGCCACGTTCACAGAGGGCATGGGAATCCCGAACGGCCTTCCTGAACAGCAGGGCACAGTGCAGAACAACAGCAGCAGCAGCGGCAGCGGCGGCGGCCACCACGGGGAGTCGCTCAAGCAGCCTAGACGAACGCCCATCTCAGTCACCTACTGCCTGGAGGAGGGGTCAGAGTGGAGGGAGGGGTCAGGAGAGGGGATTTACATGTTAGATACACAGGAGCAGTTGCTGTCTTTTTCTGAAATGTTGTCATAATACTCAGTAATCCCAGCTGGCCGGGCCAGGCCGGGCAAACCAAACTGCCTTTTGTTTAGAGTTGGCTTATTTTGATTAATGACCTTTTAGCTTCATCTCTGCTCAGTGTGCTGGTCGGCCTGCCATAACTAAGACAGTGTAAGAGCCCATTAACGGAGCCCAGAGTAGTATTTTTAGATTGTGTCAGCGTGCGACATGAGGCTGTGGCCAGGCTGTTGCGTCTTAGGGTGGCAGCTGCCACCCTGCTGCTGTTGTATTCTGTGGTCCAACCCAACAGATGGTGTCCAGTGTTTAATGCAACAAATGGAGAACAAGAGGATTTATAATTTTTCTCTCGTGACATTACTTTTGAAGCTGTTGCTTAATTTTTCCAGCGGGCCAAAGCATTCAAACTTAATCTGCCAAAGGTCTGCATGCATGGTTTTGGCTCTGCGGATTAATTGAAATCCATAGTCTCATTATTATGATTTGTAAGCCGTTTGTGGAAGTTTTTCTCCTCCAGTTTTGGAACTGACATTTCAATTATTCAAACAGCAAAGTCCATATTTACAAAGGGATTCAAATCCCTAAGTTGGCCTTTGAAAAAAATCCAAGCTCTTTGTGCAACGTTGCATCACTAATGGACTGGATTGCAACCAGTAACTCTTGGCCAAACTATCTTAATTTCTTCCAAACCCCTAATTGCTTTGCTTTCTGCCCTCTGGAAGGTAATGGAGGAGAAACATCATGGCAGAGCGCCGTGATGTCAAACCCTGTAGTGTTAGTTTAACATTCACATTGTAGCCAGACAGTGGTTTGTGTTGCGCTGTCAGACAGACTTAGGCTCTTTGTCAAATCTGTCACAGTAGTGTTTGTGGCCCTGAGGGAGTGCTGCACACTGGTCCCCTGTCACACAGATCTGATCCACCATGTGATGGAATCCCAGTGGGGTGAATATATTGTAATCCCTCGGTAATCCCTGCCAGGCGTCATGGCCTACGGCTTGATTGTAGTGTATAAACTTATCAAGAGATTTGGCTACTGCACGAGGCTCAGTGTAGCTGTGTGGTGCAGCTCCCTCCATGTTCTACTTCCTGTGTGGGACTGAGCACACTGTAAAAAATCATACAGACTTATCTTTTCTCAGTAAATTAATGTAAATAAACAAGTTTATTCAAGGTCATTCAACTAAAAACATTGTAGTGTTTATTTCGGGAGCACTGTAGAACTGAGAAGCTTGAGTTCTTCTAAGGTTAAGTCTTTGGACTTGAGTTGAGTTGAATGAATGTACTGTAAAGAGTTCAATCAACTCATCCAATTAAGTTTTTACAGATAGACGATCAGCATGTTAGCAGACTTTCCAGCATGCATTGTTTGGGACTTAAAACCCTCCTCAGATCCTTCCTTTTTTTATAGCGTTTTGAAGAAAACATATATGATAAAAACTTCCTGTGTGTCTTTAATGCACATTAAGATAAGTCATGGTTGCTTGCTTTCACAATACTGTGAACTCAGGTTGTCAAAACGTATCGATACTTTTCAAAATCACATTGTTTACCACAAAACATTACAGTACTAGGCTAACATTTGATACTGTCGCATGTACTGAAGCTATAAAAAAGAACTAAGACTTCAGTACAGTTCAGTCTTTATTTTCCTGCCTGAAATTTGGCTTTTTAATAACAAAAAAGAAAAAAAAAAGTGCCTCAGACTTTTTATTTTTGTCATCGTATGGTCAATAGGTATCAAGTATTATTTTTTTCTTCTAGTATTGTATCAAAGTTTGCTGCTGCAAACCATGATAAAGGTTGAATTCAGTCCTTGACACTTTAATTTAATAAATTCAGTGTGAGAAGTTTAACATATTGCCTTTGTGCAAATGCTGGAACAAAGTTGCTCCAATAGGAGCAGCTGCAGCTGGAAGTCCTGTGTGAGAAAATGTAAAAGGAAATCAAGTTTGTTTGTAATGTTGAGCAGCGTGATGAAGAGTTGTTGGCTCAACTTAACATCTTAAGCTTATTAAACATGATTTCTCAAGTACACCTGATGTAAATTTTTATTTGTTTTTTAACCATTACAATATTACCTCAACTTGTCTTGTCAAATTGATTTAAATTAAAAGTCCAAGGCAGCCTGAATAGTTTTTTTTTTTTTTACAGTGCAGCGAGCTCCTCTTGGAGGACTGCAAACAGGCAGACAGGGACGTTCTGCTGGAGGGTTTCTAGAATACTGATCACGGGATTGTTTTTCCAGTCGCGTCACACGGTGAAATCCAAATAAAAGACATCACACGTGCGTGGGAAGCTGTACATGCTATGTCCTACATGTGATTCTCCAGGTAGCCGCTGCCTCGTAAATCATTTCATAAATTGATTAGTCCCCATCGTGAGAGGGCATCTGCCACATTCCTCTCAATGACATGAGGCATGTTTCAGCAGCGGCAGCGGGGGAATAGTTTAGGGTTAATGTGCGTGGTGAAAACGCTTAAAAGCTTCGACCTTCCGTGTGTTTAATCAAGGCAGGGAAACAGCTGAGGCAGATATATGAAGGTCGAATCCTGGGGTGGTGGATATAGAATTAAACCAAACAGGGAATGAGTCATCAATAACTTTGTGACAAGGATTTGTATTGTAAACATGCTTTCTAATACCATAGAGCTACAAAGATTAATCACATAAACGATTATTATTCAACTGTTAAATTAGTCTCCAACTATGTTGACAACTAATTTATCCTTTTGAGTCTTTTTTGGGGGAAAAAATGTCAAAATTCTCTGATCTCAGCGTCTCAAATGTGAATATTGATCTGGTTTCTTTACTCCTCTCTGACAGTAAACTGAATATCTTTGGGTTGTGGACAAAACAAGGCATTTGAGGATGTTATCTTGGACTTTGAGAAACACTGGTCGACATTTTCTGACATTTTATGGACCAAACAATCAATTGATTAATCAAGAAAATGAATAACGGCTTAATCACAATTACAATAAAGACTTAAAAACACACGTACGTCCATGTGCTGCACAAGTTTGGACCTTTTTTCAACTGGCAAGATTCCAACAGGATTAATTAATTGATTAATCGAAAAAATAATCACATATACTAATCGACAATGCAAATAATTGTTAGTTGCAGTCCTAAATACCAAAGCAGGGAAACTACACTTACAACAGAGACCAACTTTGGCAAACTGTAGCTTCCAGTGTACCTTATCTAATGTTTAGATTCTGAACATCGCCGTCAGCTAAGCTTTGTGACGTAGCTGAATCGCAGATTGGCTCTGTAGATTTGCCGGGCACTGACCTCTCAAACTCTAAAAATCAGCCTGAATCTGTAAACCGCACCGATACATAAAGGAAAGAGGCTTTTCATCTGTGTTCGGACTAAATCCTCCAAAAAAGATTCCTATGTACACAAGGGCTGAGGGCTTCACTCTGATTTTATTTTTTTTTGGGATCAAAAGTCACTGTGGACATCCATTGGGTTGAGAGATTAAAAAAAAAAAAAGGACGCTGCATGACGAGGTACATCCATCCTGAATTATCACGACACACAGTCTATTTGGCTCTGCAGCCCGATTGTGGCAGACACAAGGCACGTAGTGTAGTTTGGGCTGCGTGAGCAGGAGACAGGTTGCCGTTTGCGTCATGATGCTGTTACACACTGGATGCAGCATGAGTCACACTGTATCTGCTGCCCAAGTGAGTGGAATCAATTACTACAAAGACTCTGCTGTCCTTATGTTATATACAGACATGCTGCTATGACCCATTTGGTGTAAACTTCATATGAACCTGCTCATTCTTATGCAATCGCACTCAATTAAATAATATAATTATTCCTAAACATGTAAGTACACACCTATTTTGCTGACATGCAACCAGCCACCAGCCAAATGTTGGTAAAATATGGAAGTGGCTGCTAGATTTCAGACATAAATGATGTTCACATTTTAAAAAGTTCATTTCCCAACTTGCATGTAATTAATTAAGCCCATTTCTGCCAATGTGATGAAGAAAAAATGAAAGTCATCATGATGAGAAACTTTCTCAAAATAATGACTTCGTATCTTTGTCTTTGTTCTTCTAAAGACTGTATAATATCATCAGTACTTCCTATAACGATGCACGTCACGTCAGTCATTGATGCTTTTTATTTCAGCAGCCTGCTCATCAAGCTGGTGCCATTACAAATGAGACGTTTGCTCCCGACACAACGCAAGCCTTTAAATGAACATTTTTCACATATGGAATTGAACTTGAAAACTGCCCTTTCACAACTCCGGACTTGACTGCACATAAAAGTGGTGAATGTACAATAGAATGAATAAAAGATATAAGTGCTACTTCTCGCTGCTCATCGAGTAGTGAACAATGAATGAAGTAAAAAATATAAATCTATGTGCTGTCCTCTCCTTGCATGCAATGTCTTTTCCAAGTGGTAGCTATATTTTTAAATTCACTGTGAAATTTGAATATGAATTTTGACTCTTTGAGGTTGCCGTAGCTGCTCAGTGTGAAGTACTGAAGCCACAGATGTATTACAATAAACTAAATATAGCACACAAAGATGGCGCCCATTCAGTCCAATGAGAGTGGCTCGCCTGGCACGTAAGCCAAAAAGGTTTTCTAGCATTCAGGTTTACTTCCTGGATACATGGCCCACTGAATATGGTCAGTAGTGTTTCCCCCCTTGCCACTGCCTGGGAGTTCCCTCTCGGAGAGCCACAACTGACCTTGTTCTCAGTTCGAGGTGTCCTGTTAACAGCTTTAGAGACGTCTCTTTCATAATGGTGGGTTATTGGGGAAAATGCTTTTTTGGGCGGAAAGGGAATTTAACCGGGAAAAATTTGGCGGCGAGAATGAGCGGGGGTTTGTTTCCACAGATAAAAGTAAATATATGCCTGAAAGTCTGAGTGCACACATCTCGTTTTATGTTAAGCATGGATCATTTTCAAGATAACAATACCGCAGTCACAATGCTAATTTCTATTAGCATGTTAATGGAATTCTCATAATAAGTAAGCATCAAGCTAACAGACTAGACTTTAGTTATGTACTGTATATAAAAATCATTTCAGGAATCATGTAAAAACAATCAAATCATTGTATTTGAAGAAGTACCTCTAAAATACCAGTGAAAATCTGAGTTTATGAACGCTGACATACTGATGTCTGTGCAGAAAGTCACTTTTTATTCTTTGTATTACAGTATAATGCTCATATGTACTTGTTGAGGCAAAGATTAACCAATGATTGCACTGATCACAGGTATCTTGCGCTCTCTGTGTGACTTTAAAACTTGAGACTGCTGGAGCTGCCCTCCCTGTTTCATTGTTTCGGTCATTTCGGTGTCGTTATCACTTGCCTTAATTGGAGGGGCGCAGACCTGCAAGTGTCCATTCCCACTGCTGGAAGGAGGAAAGATACAATATCACCGTTTCAACATCTGGACAGAATGTGTCTCTAACCACCTGCTCTGTTGGCTTTAGCAATAAGGGAGCATAATTAATCCGTTCTGGTTGCATTTGCACCTTTTTTTGACACTGCGTAGCCCAACACACATGAAGTAAACATGTGTAAATATAGTAGAGTGTCAAAAGGATCTAACTATTAAACTATTCTGATTATTGAATCGTTTAATTTTACACGCAAAAACTGTTCTCAGCCTTTCAGATATGGCGATTTCCTGCATTTCTGTGTTTATTATCATTTTAAATTGAATATCTTTAGGTTTTGGATCGACAAAACAAGACATTTAAAGATCACTTTTGACTTTGAAAAACTGGAATTTACATGTTTCACTAAATTTCTGACATTTTATAGACATTGCCTAGATTAAACAGGACCATTAACTTTAGTCTTTGTTGTTATGGCTCATAAATGAGCCAGTTTGCACAGGAGCAAGTAAAAACTGACTTTGGACCGATAGATTTCTGACTGAGGCAAGTGAAAAAGGACCTGGGGGAGGACCTGCGCCCTCGGGAGATATAAGCAAGCCATTCTTCAGTAACAAACACACAACAATTCTTATTTCCAGGAGATTATAGACTAATAAAATCACATTTATGACTATTATATATTACATCTGCCATATTTGGCCAATAAATATCCCTAAATCTTACACACTGGAACTTCAAGTATATTTTATACTTTTGTACTTTTACCTGTAACAGAGGATTTTTCTACTTTGTTATCGCTACTTTTGCTTAATTTAAAAGATCTAAGTACTTCCTCCACCACTGATTAAAAAAAGCACACTCACGCTGCACAATCCTATCTCCCCTGGGCAGATTATTTAAAGAGCTGAAGTGTTTCTTTCAACCTGTCTCGCTGGCCTCTTGCCAAAGCCACTACAACTACAAAGGAACACTGAAAAGTGACTGAAGAAGCTGCTTCAAAAAATAGCTCCGAGCAACCGCTTTCCTATTTAACGTTCTGTTGATGATGTGAAAATTGTGAAAATAATCTAGTGACAGATTAGATTTAATGACACTTAACGTGAGACCACGTTCTCGAAGAAAAACCTGCTCCAAAACATCAGCAGTCCCTCACTGCCACTCTTTATATTCTCTGCTTTGAGTGTTGTTTTCCTAACAAACATTTAAGATGTGCTTATCCCCCTCTAGTGGGTGACATATGGTGGAAGCAGTTCTCTTTACAGAATTAGCTGCCATTCAAGAAGGCTGCATTCAAAATAACTGCACGCTATCAGGTCATTTTCTTCCCTCCTGGTTTATTCTGGGCTTCCTTCCTTCACACTACTGACATCTGGACGGTTTGATAAACTGAACAGGTAATAATGCAAATATCCACATCTGCATGTTCAGCCGGCACATATGTTATCTGCTCCTGTTAGTTGAATATTGTTGATAAGGTGAATTGAATTTCCTGCACACATTGACACTTCCTGCTCAGTATGTATGGCCTTCGCAGACTCAGTGATGAGAATATGAGCATTTTAATACACCCTGGGTACAGTATATCCTATATGTATATAAATATATATATATATTGTAATCTCACACATTGTTTTTTCTTCAGTTTGATTTACCTCATTTATTTTCTTATTTCATTCTGCATATCTGTGTTCCTGCATATCTGCATTTTTTGCACCTGAGGACTTGAATTTTGTCAACTCCATCAGACACACAAAATCATTTGTAACACAAAAAAACACATTAGGTGCACCATGAAATATTTTTTGTTCATGTAAACTCATTTTTATAAATCCTTAAAAACATATTTTTTAATTAATATAACAGAAAAAAACTCTGACTTCTCTGTGATGGAGTTGATGTCACATACAGGGGGCCCGAGTGGGGCACAAACTTATTTTGTTTTATTTATGTATCATATATTTTTCTTAAATCGGAAAAAGTACTAACTTCAAACACATTATTCAGTTATTAAAGAGAACTGAGAGTTGTGTCACCTCCATCAACATCTTACAGAGTTGATAAGCAGACATTTTATTTTTTAAAGTTGCTCAGAGTTCTCTAAATGTTAACCAAAATGCATGTTTTTAAACCATAACTCTTATATAGCTTTGATTTAAAAAGGGCTGCAGAGTTGACACATTATGGTTAATGAATTTGTCGAATGAATTTGATGGGTTTTTTTAAACCAGGAAGTAGGACAGGGGTCCTTTTTAAGCCTGAGTAAATCATGTTTAAAAAATTAAAAAATATCTGATGGAGTTGACGGAAGTCTGGGACACAACTTTAAAGGGCCACATTTTCATAAAAAGTATATTTTATAACAAAGATGATTTTAATAGCACATTTACATTATTATTTTAAGATTTCTAAGGCTTTTAAAACATTTTTTAATTGTTTGAAGTTGCAAATTCTTGTCTGGGACAAAGGTGTTTTCTGGCTGAGAGCAAGTGGACCAAAACATTTTATAAATTACATATGTTTCATATATATAACTCATTAAAGAACACATTTTTACACAAATAACTGGAATTAGACAGGGTTTGAATTACCCAAAGGCCTTCAGGGGATCCAGTTAGTAAAACACGTTATGTGCACATGTGTACATGGAAGTACGCGACAGCGAGGTCAGTTTCAGGGTTACTGCAAAACCTGTTCTACTGTTACAACTACAGACACTTAATACAGTCTGTAACATTTCATAGAGGCTAAATTACTGTTTCAATACAGGCAACATTTTTCTACTTCTTACACACGCCCTTTCATGAATCATATAAGCATCATCATCTGTGAATGTAAACTAACGCGAGGAGTTCTTGAATCCAAATAAACTCGCTGTGACATTTGTTTTTACATGTGAGGACTTGACAAAGCGTGCAGAAACAGCTGTTTGCCGCTCTAACACCCTCTCTCATTAACTGTCCCTTCACCTCCCTGCCATTTAACCTTCCGTCTGTGGATTGTCATAATCGGGGAGGGAACAGAATTAGGGCAGAAAGTTCTATTTACAATCACGAAAAGCAAGCAGGAATCAAAGTAAGTGACATGTTCAGTCTGCCTGTCTGTCTGTCTGTCAGTCTGTCAATCACCTCTGATTCGTGTCAGAACAACGGACAGCACGGCAGCCCAGGTGGCACACACAACAAACAGTGCACACAGCATTGTGTTAATTAGTGAAGATAAATATTCGGTAATTATAATGTAATGAGCGAATAAACACACAACATTGGCATATTTATACTATTATTATTTATTTCAGGAACATTATGTTTTAGAGTGACCCCTAAATGTCTTAAAGTAGGTTTTTAGAGGAGCTCATGTCCTTTTCAGGGGGGGCCGAGCTCCCTTGTTAGTAGTAATAAGACATGATTTATCTCAGTTTTTCAAGAATGGGTGTTATATGATCATTTTTTGGTATTTTTATTTTAATGCCATTTCTTTGTGGTGTTGAATCATTGTGCTTCCCCACAATGCATCATCTTATCGTATCCTGTAAACTCAAGTTCTCCAGCTCTTCATTTTCTGATATTGACCGTATACAAGAAGTTGTGAAAAAAAAAAAAAAAAAAAATTGGCATCTATTGACGAGTTGCTGCTGAGGTGACAAGTCCTCCAACTGATTCCCGATCCAGCTCATTAACGTGAGGCCGTGGCGGTAAATACATCTGGCTGAGAAGTGAAGTCTCATCGGCTTGGTGTTTAATGACGGCTTTTATATTCTGGGCATGACGCCTCCGCTGCAGCTGTTTAACAATGTGCACCTGTCCCGTCTCCCGCTACATGATCAATACTCTCACCCATGCGGCAGCGCTCTGCGTCTGCGGCTCACATGCTGATAAACTCGTCCTCCTCTGTGTCATTATCAGTAAAACTGCTGACCGTCCAAACAGGCCAGGGCAATTTCTGATATTACACCACGCTCCAACAGCTTTTGTAGTAATCAATGACCCCTTACTGACCTCTATAGGAATCATGCAAAAAACAGATATGACTTTTGCATAAACCAGCTAATCATTTTGGCTTTCGTCTCCCGTCCACTTAAGCTACAACGCTCTGTAATCGACAAGAGCAAAGTCACAAGAGAAGCGAGTCCATCTTCACTTTATAAATGAGTAAAGTAGCTAATTAGAGCAAAGAACCAACAGAGACACTCCGGTGAGGATCTGCTGCATCACCATACAAAATGATTCTTGCTGTATCAATATTTGCTTAAATGCTTGGCTTGAGAGCTGAAACGTGTCGTGACTGTCTGAACGCCGTCCTTCGTGTTTGTTGCTGTCCTCCTAAGAAAAAACAGTAGCATTCATTTGTTTTCAGTGTCTTAATACAACGTGTTTATGTTTATCTGACACCTGAATTATGACTCTTGTCTTGTTAAACACTCGCAAAATGTCACAGGGAGGCTGTCAGTGTGGAAAGTGCCGCGACTTTAAAGAGACAGTTCACCCCCTAATCAAATATACATATTTTTCCTCTTCCCTGTAGTGCTATTTATCCATCTTGGAGGTATTGGCTGAAGAGATGTCTGCTTTCTCTTCAGCTAAATGGCACTTGACTTGTGCCAAAAAATACATTTGAAAAATTCACCGCTGGTGTCTCTTTCCAGACAGAAATCATGACCCGGTTACTCAAGATAATCCAATCCCATTTCTTTCTGGCAGAATGAAAGTAGTTCTGGTAGATTCTACAGCAGAAATAAAGAAGTTCCCGTGTGTAACTACTCACAACAAGGTCTGTGGATTATCTTCAAGAACTGGGTCTTGATTTCTGAAAAGAGACACTGGTGTTGAGTTTTTACAAAGTATCTTTTTTGTGCTTTGTTTAATGTTCACTTTCAGCTGGACAGGAAACATGTTAAGTTACCGCACACGAAAGCCCAACATTTTTCTGATTTTGATGTTTTTAAGTAAAAGCTTTTAGATAATTATTGTGAAGGATTTATTTGAAATGATGTTTAAACCATCTAAGATGAGTGCATCATCAGCTGAATATACAGATTTAAGTGAGTGCAAACTTTGCCGTGCTGGGCTGCAGCACCGACTCAAAGTAAGTCAAGCCAAGCAGCACGTGTGTTTAGCATGAAAAACGAGAAAAAGAGTCACAGAAGTTACCAGCAGAGGCAGCAAGTCTTCACTGCCTCAGCAGAAAAGGGGCGAAAATTAGTGTGTCCACCTGCATGTTAAGTTTACATCACCCTTTCCCACTGAGGGCAAAAGCCAGATGTTAGCGGGTGTTGGTGGGTCTTCTGTCCAGTGTAAAAGAGGCTTCAGTTTACAGGGGTAGTTTGTGTGTTTCCTTTTCAAATTTGTTTGAAGGACTTGTCGTCATCCTCAGGACTGACTTAATAGCGGGTGGGAAGTTTTTGCCAAGTATGAGCTTTTACAATATTTGACAAATAAAGTATCTAGAGCAGACCTCATTAAAACAGATTGAAGACTGAGAACAGTTTGAAGTCAACATCAACTCCTTGGTAGTTTGTTGTGGATATTCTGTGCTTTGGAGAAGTGAATTAATTATATGTCATTTTAATTTCAGTATTTGTAGAAACTTTACAAAAACTTTCCATTTTAATAGATACAGCTTGTTGCAGTTAATCCATCCATTCATTCATTTTTTAGAACGTGATAAGTTTCATAAATGTGGGATTTATTGTACGACTATTGAATTCTATTAAATTTACATTGTGTATCTAATGAATGCGACTCAGTAGAAGTTATCCCCTGAATTAGGATCAGTGCCTTCAGAGCTTGATGGTTTAATAATAATAAGAAAAATCTGACCTCCACTATAACTTTACAGAGTGAGGACTAATTTATCACCACATAATTATGACGGTCACGTCCCTTTTTGCTTCACCTGTATGAATATGTTTAACTAAGCTCTGATTTAAAAAATACAGCCGTGCTAATCTCCTTAAATCCACAACCATTTAACTACATTTAACTAATCTGTAGATTCATCAGCATCACAAGTACAGTGCGAGCAAAAAGAGGTGACAAGCCAAAAAAAAAATCTGCATCCAAAAATACCCACGGTGTGACATAGTTGGCATGCGTCCACAGGTTTGAGTCAATGTCAAATCTAACGTATTTTGTGTATTCAGTTTTCTCTTCAGGCCGTAGTAAATCCAAAGCTTCTCTCTGCTGGTCAAAATGTGATTCCTCTTAAGTATCTTGACCCATCTCTGATAAACACAACAATATCTGGAGCCAAAATCATAGATAGATCTACAACCCAGCATCTATCTCTGACCCTCGCCTGCAGGTCCTGACCGATTATTTGGGGAATGCTGAATCAGACTATCTTAAGCCAGATCATCATCATAAATAAAGCTGCGTCTCATGCTGTTATCCTTTCTTTGGACATCTGTTCAGAATGCAGAAGACACAAGACAAATTGAAACCAAGCCAAATTCAGTCCTCAGTTTATAATTTATCCGTGAATTGTTTGGCTGCTCTTGGCTGGTCCTCTAAAACATTTGAACAGCTTATAACATTAGTTATAGGCCAATACAGAGTCACAACAAAGCAGCAAACATGCTGTTAGCTTTGTTAGGGCTCTATTTAAACACATTAAGACAACAACTGGTCTTTATATTCATGAGGCTGAGTCTGGCACAGCTCCACATGGCCCGGCGCTGAGTAATGGAAGTGGAGTTAATTAAGTGTTAGACCAGTTTCTCAATCGCAACAGTCCAGATAAAGAACATTAGACTGTACTGTTTTACAAGTCTCAGAGAAAAAAAGGCAAAAAATAAGTTTAATTTTCAATAACAGTGCCAATACCAAAAGCAATCACACTGTGGATTTTTTTTAACCATTTGTGTGACAGTGTCGGTTCAAGGTCAGGTTCTTTCAGCTTAACACTTTCAATATCAGAGTGAAACATCCA
The DNA here is from genome assembly GCA_027495735.1 of Lutjanus campechanus. Taxonomy (NCBI): domain Eukaryota; kingdom Metazoa; phylum Chordata; class Actinopteri; order Lutjaniformes; family Lutjanidae; genus Lutjanus; species Lutjanus campechanus. Next base: position 1,913 of record JAJHUR010130756.1, on the reverse strand, counting down.
GATAATAGACGGTATGCACGTGATGTCACAGCAGGCAGAGTCACTACGGTTACACCCACTGAGTGGAAAAAAGACTGCTGAGTGACAGCGTCAGTGTTCAGCTTGAATGCCACGAAAACACAAAAAACACATCTCAGATGTAAAAACAGTTTCAACAAGAAGTCAGAGCGATCATTTTACAAACTGACAAAAGCTAAAGGAATCCAGGCGCTGTAATGAGGATTTGCGGTTGACATTTTGTGCCAGGTATGTTGGATTTTGGGGTAAAATTATACTTTAAATTATGTACTATATTGATTTATGTTACATGTAAATTAAATATTTAGCATCTTTCACTTATATTCTGTAATTATGCCTCCTCAGTGCTGCTGCATGTGAACATCTCTCTCTCCAATAATGTCATAAAATATAAAATATGCCAAAAATATCTGTACAGACATGTCCACATACAACCAGAATACCCTCTGGTGTCCTTGTTAATTTATTTAGCCAACAAATCCCACCTTGAAGGAACCCAAGCGACCATATTTGTATGGCTTCTTTGCTTTGTGTATTTCCCTGGTGTCAAAATCAGGTCCATATAAATGTCAGGAAACCTGATCCCTGGCCAAATTTCAATGTCCAAATACCACGGCCTCTTTGGTAAGTTGTAAAGATCACTGTTGAGCCCAACTGCCTTTCATTTACGGGGACAATCAGTTGTTTTACTCCCAGTTTTGCAGTTACCCCCATGAAAGGGGGATGTTTTGCCACTCATACATGCATATTCTTTGTGGTTATGGGGTCTTTTGTAATTTGGTCCGGACATCATGCTTCCAAGAGTATAAATGCTAATAACTGCTGATACCCTGACTTTTCATCTGGCGCCACAAACAAGACAAATTTTCCACTCATCCTACACTTTGGCTAGTGACAGCACACCTCCTAAAAAATGAATGAAGTTTCCATCATCACAACTGAACACAATCTGACGACACAGAGCTGAGGATGAGTTATCACAGCACCTCTTGTGCTTTTCATGTGTGATTACACACCATTTAGTCTGTACAGGCATATGAAGAGACAGTGTAAAATTATACATGCAAATGCCATAAAGAAAAAAAAAAGTCAGGTGACAGAAAGAGAAACAAAGTAGGAGGTGGGGTGGATGGATGGATGGACCTCAGTTCGTGCCCTTGAGGCATGGCCACCGAAGCTGATCGCTGCCGTTCTAAACAGCGCTTGTGATTCCACCAAATGCACTGCAGCGCGAACCCTGAAGTGACTCTCCGGTCTGCCCCGCAGAGAAGTACGCACAGAGTCTATTTTTGACGGAAGCCGCGACAAGGTGCACAGAGTGGGCAGGAAGTCGGACAATGGAAGCACAGAAAGCAAGAAAAAATGACCAAATCAACACAATCAGAGCAAATCAGTATAACAAGGTGGGCAAAATGCCCTGCTTCAGTAACGCTGCTGGTGGGGCATGACGCCGTGTGGAGCACAGATAAAAAACAGACGTGACATGCCCAGTGGAATCAAGGAGTAAAACCAAAAGACAATGTTGACTTATAGTAGGCCTATGCAGTAACGTATGTACATAACTTACATACTTATCTTAACCCAAACCAGGATCTTTTCCTAAACCTAACCAAGTAGCTTTGCTGTGTGAAACTAGCCAAATTGCAAACTGCAAATCTTTACAACATCAGTCACAATGAAGATTACCATGACGATGAACATCATTTGACTGTTGAATGTTATTACATCCAAAACGCATAAAATGTGCTGGATTGAATGGCGTTTAATGACACGCAAAAAGCTTGACGTGCGTAAACATGATATGCAAAATTTCCATAAAAGTGAGCTGCTATTTATAGGCCATTCCATGAAATAACGTTGACCCTTTCGATTTTGATAATACCATAATACAGTTC
>JAJHUR010130754.1:15000-23871 GCA_027495735.1 Lutjanus campechanus | reverse complement strand
ACAGGCCCAAACTTGCTTTTATGTGATGTTGCCTCTTTTTAATATTTTTAATATTTTAATGTCATGTTCTTAAATATATTTAAATTTATCCTTAGTGTCTTGTTTTTCTAGTTCTACTGGTCATATCTCTCTGTGTTGTGTTGCTTTCTATGTTTTAGTGTCTTCGCTTGTGTATTGTTTGCTTCAATTTTAGCTTGTTTGGCCCTCTGTGTTATTTTGACTCCCGAGTATTCTGCTGTTGTGCCCTTCTGCTTTGTCTGTCAAAGCACTTTGTAAACTCAGTTTTTAAAGGTGCTATATAAATAAAGTTATTAAGGTATTTTTCAACCTGGGCCCTATTTCCTCATGTGTATGTGTGTGTATGATTGATACGTACAACTCGTTTTAAAATTGGTTCAGTATTGAGGGAGGTGCATTAAGTTGTGCATTAAAAGTGCTTTTTTTTGGCCACAGACCGGCTCAGATCACCAGTGTAATCTCTGTCAACAGCATGCAAAGGGTCCCTCTTACTAGGGCTGCACAATTAATCGAATTTTAATCATGATCACGATTTTGGCCGCCACGATTAAATGAACATGATCGTCGGTGATATTAACATTTAAAATGCGGCTCTGCTGCATATCAATCAAACACTTTCTCAACCAGTAGTCAGCCAACCACCAGGGGGCGAACGAAAGGTTAGGGCTTCATTAAAGCTGCAGTAGACAGAAAGCCTGAAAACTGTTGATATTTGAGTCTCATCTGAGTTAGGTTTAGTTTTTTCTGTGTCCTCAGCTCCTCCCACTAGATAAGCAGCACGCGCTTCATGAGCGCAAGCAACAGTTAACGGAGGCTCTCGTGAGCGAGCACAGACCGACAGACATCAACTGTGTGTAATAAAACAGACACCTGACAGTAAAAAACATAGACAGAGGAGAGAAACATGCATTGCATACATTTAAAAACATGAAGATTCAGTGTGAAGATATAAAAGTACAGTTTGTCCAGTATCTCCCTATCCTGGGACAGAGGGTGAAGCTGCGAAGGAGACTGAATACTGAATGGCCAGAACAACAATTTACTAGACTTGCACCGATTTATCGGCAATGCTCGGAATCAGGCTGGTTTTCACGTGATCAGCCATGACCGGCGACTGGCCGGTCAGTCTAAAATTTGCTGGTCTAAAGCACCGGTCAAATTCCTACCGCACTGCGGCAGCAAAAAGAAAAAAAACAAAACAAAACAAAAAACACACTAAGCAAACGCATTGCCCCTTCTTTTCGGTTATATGCTAATGCATTGCAAAGCATGAGCAGTCCTTGAACCTTCTCAATACCTCGGCGCTTTCCAAGGTGCTGATCCTGACTTTGTTAATTTATTTGTTTGTTCTGTGCTGTTTTACTGTTTTCTGTAGTTATTTTGCACAATTTCGTACTTTGACAGAGACCATAAATAGCCTTTTGGGGGCATAGGGATTAATAAAAAAAAAAAATAAAATAAAAATAAAAAATTAAATTAAATTTTCTATTCCGGAAACAGAGGAGCTCTGTTCCGATGTGTGTAGCTTCCCAACCTGACCACTTTAGTGTATTTTCTGCTGATATTAATAATTATTATTGAGGAAGAAGAATGCCATTTCAATATTAATCAACATTATTATGAACATTAAATAAACTTTCGCTGTGGCTGCACAGGAGGATGAAATGCCAGTTCAGCCTGTGATCTGTTACTGTCTGACTGAACAGCCTCATGGAAGTGATATTTTACAGTTCTACATATTTTAATCTAACGAAATTCATTAAAACAAGTCATTTGGTGTTTTCAAAGTCATGATATTGAGCTGAAACAGGTTCCAGATTTCGTTCACATTCACAGGCTGCTGCTGAGCGGAGCAGACAGCTCGCACCGCGCGCACTGCGATGTTCAACATCGTAAGTTAATTATCACTGAAAGTTAAAAAGCAAACCTCTAAAAAAAAGCTCTCACTCACTTTGTAGGGCTTTGTATGCATGCAGCTTGTAGCAAATAGGAGCCAGAAAACACACACTACCCGAATGAAAATTAAATCTTAAGAATAATATAGCACATGCTATGATATGATGATGGTATAGACAAAAAGTTATATATTATTTATTAATGTAGAGTGTGTTCTAGCAAAGACATGATTATTGAAAAGCTGGTTGTATCTTGGTTTAAATGTTCTAATAAAGGAAAGTTAGAAAATTTTGCAATATCTTGTGTGCTGTAAAGTGGTTTAGAAAAAATGAAATCGGAATCGGCTGTCCAAGCACTCTGAAAATTGGAAATTGATATCGGCCCAAAAAATTGTTATTGGTGCAAGTCTACAATTTACATCAAGTTTTTACACTACAGCAGACAGCAAAGACGGACACCAACATGCTATTGAAATGTTCAACTGGCAAGTCGAAATTCTGACTTTCCAGTTCAAATTGAACACAACGTAATGCACAAGAACTGCACAGAGATGAAGAGAGAGACGAGACAGAGGAGACGAGTGAATTTGATGTAGATGTGTCATTTTCTCACAGTAACACAAACTCCAGCCTGCAGTGTAGTTCACACACTTCATGCTACATGATCAACCAAAGTTTTTATATCACATTGACATTTCTGTCTATTATTGCATGCTCTCTCTTCCTCTAATGTGATCACATTTTTGTTTTTATCAGCTGACCGTGTTGGGGAACAGAGGTCCAGACTGGAGCAGTAAATAAGTCTAAACTACGGCTCCAACACTATGTCTATGTCACTATTACACAGCTATTGGCATCCCACAATGTTCACTGGAAATGGTCAGTTTGATGCAATAGAGTTTATTCTTTAGTCGTCCCTTCAGGAAGTTGCAACTGCAACAATCGATGCAAATTCAAGCAATTCCTGTGAATTCTGCGCTAGTTTATCATGTTCTCTTGTTGACACTTTAAATAACTGAGTTGCTGTTCTCTCTGTAGTGGTAAGCAATGCTGATGGGTTTTGGCTTATAGAACATGAGTGTGTGTCATTAGCTCTATAAAGAGTTAATGGTGTGTCTCTTCTGGCACACAGGCCACCTCTCATAAAATTCTTCAATGTGTACAAATGAAATCACACATAATGTGATGAAGCGTCGCCTCAGGTTGGTATTTATCAAATTGTCTGAAATGAATTGGCTGCACTTTGGACAAGTTGTGGCAGGTACTCTGCCCAAGGACATGGCTGCCCTTCATATTTGTATGACACATTAGCTGCAGATACACCCACCGTCACTAAGTCGCAGAGTGAGCTTACTAAGAAAAGGATATACTTCAAACTAGAGGTGATACCCAGAGTGTGTGGCAGCCAGAGCTGTGACCTCTGCTTCTCTCAAGGCTCCAGAGAGTGATGCTAATCCTGCAATGGAACAGCTGAGAAAAAGATAGATTTATGACAGATTCTATTGGTTCTCCTGGTGTTAATTTAACTTTTGGTGCTTAGGAGGCATGCAACACTAGGGGCACTGTTTACTGACCCTACTACCTGGAGTGAAACCCCAAATTCTGGAACAGCTGGGGTGAACACAAAGGGGATATAGGCCCGGGGCAAAAGGCAAGGCCAGGATGAGAAGATATAAACTCCTTTTTCTATGTCTCATCATGAGGAATGTAATGAATGTGCCTGATTCCACCAGTTACAACTGTGTATCCCTTACATAGAGCTGCTCAAGCAGGCAGGAAGTCAGACACAGGAATTAAAATGCTGTGTGCAGGCTGCCAATCATAAAAACAGGCAAAAAATAAAGCATTTAACTGTGCAGCCTACATACCCATGGTAGAAGCACAGCAAAAGACGGACAAGCTTGCCTTACTGACCAATATCCAACATATACCCGATGGAAACACGACCACTGCCGACTCTTAGACTGTACATGTGGACAGAAGACCTCAGAAGCAGTGATAAGAGGAGAGAATCAATCAATCAATCAATAAATCAATCAATCACTCTTTCAATCAATGATTGTATCATATTAGTCTTAACTCTTTCCCCAATAGCGTTTTTACAAAAAGTTGCCAAACAGTGCCAGCATTTTTGATAAAATTCACTTTTTCTAACACCCACAGAATATTCAGTTCTCTTAACATGGGATACATCAAAAGAAAGAACACATCCTCTAGTTTCAGACACACCATTGTTTTCTTTATTCATTCTTTTTTTTATAAGCACTTGAATGTTGGTTGGTTGCATCAACTTCATCAGCGACTTTATATTTTTATTTTGATTCTTTTATCACTTTATATTACATGTGTGACATCACAGTCACCAGCGTGGCTAACGTTAGCCGTGTGTGTGTCCTGCCTCCTGCCAGAAACACTGTCTGAGAGGCCCGGGGGCTGGAAGTGAGCAGCCTTGCTGTGTCCCAGCTGCTGTGGAGGTCCAGGGACTGCAGCACGAGCAGCCACACACTATGCCCGGGTTCTGTGCTTGGAGTTGCTCTCTGTGCTGCTCTCTTTCATGCTATAATATCTTCTTCTTCTTCCGCTGCTGCTGTTCAATTCTGGCAGTTCTCTTCTTCTTCGAATGACAAACTTTTGTCAGATGATTTGTGATCCCCTACTACCAGGCAGTGAAAACAACAACTGATAGAATACCTTGTCAATGGCGGGGAAAGAGTTAAACTTTGCTAAATGCTAAATGCTATTGTAATTGTGCGTTCAGTTATTCTGCGTAGTTTCTAGTCTGTTCTGTTCTTTTTTATTTCCTGTATGTTTTAACTATTTATTTGTATTGAATTCTCAATTTATCTGTACTTATTTCTGTCCTTGTGCTGCTGTAACACCTAACTTTCCCCTCTGGGGCATAAATAAAGGATCATCTTATCTTATCTCTTATTCTAAAGCCCCCGCAGACGCAAGATTTACAATGTCAGAGAGACTAAAAGCAAGAGGAGTGACTGCTTGAAGTGTATAGTGTGTATACGATGAATGTGCCAAATAGAGTTGTGTTACTGTCTCTTATGCAAAGTGATGGACCCTTACACCTTGTCTGTGTTAATATCTTGTACATCTGTGCTTCCAGAGGTTGGATATGAAAGTCTTGCTGCTACAGATGTGGAGAGAATAAACACTAAAAATCTGAAGTGATGGCACACCACAGTTAACCTTTACCAAGCGTGTATCCAACGAAGGAGCGACGATTCATTGCTGCCAAGCAGAACAGTAAGAAGAGATTTGACCAGACTCTGCGCTGCTGTGAACTAATGCCTTGTGACAGTTCTCTCATTAGAAACCAAGGTTTGCAAGGAGAACATACAGTGAGCCTGCTGACAGCTGGATGTCTGCACCACGTGTTGTAAGCTGCTGAAAGTCTAACATGGAAGTGGAATTACCTTGTTGCTGCGAGGACTTTATAAGACAGGAGTGTCAAACTCAATCTCATCCAGGGCCACATCAGCATTATGATTACCCTCAAAGGGCCACTTGTAAATGTAACATTATATCTACATCACATTATATCTACATTACATGATTGTCTCTGAATTCAATTATCATTGGTTGTAGAAATAACTGGCAATTAAAGTTTACACACCAGTCTCCTTGTCTCCTTTAACTCTTTCCCCACCACTGATGAGATATTCCTGTCAATTCCTGTTTTCACTGCCTGGTGGTAGAGGATGCTGTTACACATCATCTGACAAAAATTTGTCATTCAAAGAAGAGGAGAACCACCGTAATTGAACAGCAAAAGAAGATGTTATATAGCATGAAAACATCGGTGCTTAGAGAGGACAGAGAGCGCTGCGAGCCCGGGAACAGAAGCCAGGCACAGAGCAGGGCTACTCATGCTGCAGTCCTCCACTGCAGCCGGGACACAGTGTGGCTGCTCACATCGCAGCCCCTGGGACTCATGCCACAGCCGGGGCAGAGAGCACTCCAGCCCCCAGGCCTCAAGCCTGGTGGGGAGCAGGACACACACAGCTAACGTTAGCCACACTGGTGACACTGACATCACACACGTAATATGAAGTGACAAAAATTTCTGTCTGAAAAGTGGATTTTTTAATGCAACCAACATTCAAGTACTTATAAAAAAAGAATGAATGAAGCTAGAACAAAACAGTTTTTTGTGTCTGAAACTAAAAGATCTGTTCTTTCCTTTGATACATTCCATGTTAATAGATTCATAGAACTGAATATTCTGTGGGTGCTGAAAAATCAGTGAATTCTGTCAAAAAATGCTGTTGGGGAAAGAGTTAAAATGTGTTTATTGCTGAAAGACATCAGACTCTCCTGTCCTTGTAAATAAGGTTATTCATGATGCAGATGAAATAACTGAGGATCAAATCAAACATGTGGGAGTCCTGAGTTGGTTCTATTATCATACTGCAACAATGTTGTGCTGTATCAGTTCAGTCCAATCAGCTGTGGCGTTCAATCTGATAAAGCTGTGTGTCGGTCTGATAAAAGACCTCAGTGAAGGTTAGGCTCATGTCTCCTGAGAGATGCCTCCTCACTCCTCGATCATCAGAGCAGCAATAAGAACATTGGAATGTCCTTCATGGTGGACCGGAACCATTTCCAGGTCGAGTGAGGAGCGCAGAGCAAATCCTCCATCAAATCTGTACTAACTGGCCCATATAATCACCCATGGACAACATCGCCTGTGTTTGTGCTGCTGTGTGTCTGTGTGCAGTCAGGGCAGGAGAATGTCAGTACATGTCAGTAATATTTCTACACTTGTGTGTCTTTAAAGTCATGAAACTTGGTACACAGGTTCTCCATAAGCATGTGTATGATGTCCCATACTTAGCATATTAAGCATGTGTTCAGTAGCGCCACTATGTTATCAGTTATTAAACCTTTAACATTTTGATTAAAAAACCATGAACCATGAAGTTTAGAAAAAAAATGTTTTCATACATTAGGTCCCTTGAATTAAGCTGGTTCAAATGATACAGGCCACGCCCATTTCTGCCTGTCAAAACATTTGACATTTTTCTATTGTGCATATTTCAACCAATCTTTACCATATTCATTACATACCATGTTTAGATGGCCTTGAAGAAAACTTATCAGTTTACTTTGCGATATCACTGACCACTGGTCTGTATTGGTCTGTAATTGACTTTCAGAGTTCTGGAGGCGTTCACCCAAATGTACTTAACAGCGAATGCTAAACTGGACATAACCGAATTTGTGAATGTTGTAAAATCAGCCACTATGCACAACTGTGTAAAATTTCATCCAATTCTACCCTCTGGTGCAGTAAGAGTAAAATGTGATATTTCTCAAATTCTGTTGTCTTTAACGAGATAAATCTTGGCACACAGCTCCTCCATAAGTATATGTATAACATGTCAAAGCATGGCACCAACAGCTCCACTTTGTGGCCATTAATAAAATACCATCATATCTTTTGAATGCACAATTCAATTACCAACAATTTTGGTGCTATCTTCACACACGAACCCCCAACACTTTTTAAGGACTCTTTCAGAAGCCAGTCTGCTGAACGGCAGCAGAGTCATGGTTATATTTTTGTTGAATTGCATATGGTTGAGGGAGCCTCTGGCATTTGCCACTGCTTGTGCCTCCTTCACCATGGTAAAGAGCTTTCTGAGATACTCTGGGTTATATGATAATTAATGTTTTATTGTTAAACATTTTCTCTTGCTTGCTAAAACAACAACAAAAAAAGCTCAGTATTTTTACAATATGCATATAAACAGCACCATGGCATGTTTTCTTTTTTGTCACTTTGATGTTTTATGGCTGGTGATGATCCTTCCTTCTGTTCCAAACACCCAAATCTATTCATGCGCTTTTTCATCTCTACTTTATCTCTACCTCATTCCCTCTCTGCTTCCCTGTGACACACTTCTCTAAGCACTTCTCTCTCTCTCTCCCTCACATACACACACACACACACTGTGAGAAAAAGAGAGAGAGAGAGAGAGAGAGAGAGAGAGAGAGAGAGAGAGAGAGAGAGAGAGAGAGCTTTTTCCAAGATGGATTTGCAGAGGCTGTCTACCTGAATAGCAAACCTCCACTGACAATGTGGCACATTTGGAGGAGAATTATTTTCACTCAACAACAAATTGCATATCTGCCTTCTCTTTACCAAACACAATAATGATGGAGAACATGGTGAAGAAGACAACATGAATTTGAATGCCGCTTGGATACACCTATACAATAACTGAGCTTCAGTTTGTCCAGTCCAGACACATGTGGGCACTTGTGCGCCGCTCTCTCTGGTGAAAAATATAAAATTAACAGTTCATTTTTTGTCAAAAATGTGCAACATAGCAAAATGTCAAGTATATTAAATGTAAAACATTATCAGTGGGGGTTTGTTCCTCGTCTTTACACATCTCTTCCGAGTGGCAAAAGAAACATTGACCAGTCAGTGCAGTAGCCAATTACTGACTGAAGATATACACATAATCACATACATTTAGCCAATCAGCATCCCCCAATCTGATTTGAAATAGGCAATTATTTTACAGCCTCAATCAGAGTCAATAAGCAGTGGAGAAGTGACAATGAGGGATGCAGATACTCAAGACTCTGGACTTCAGCCTCCTCCTAATGCAATCAAATCTCTCCTGCACAGCAGTGTAATGAGTCAGCACCGGGCCCCAGTGTAAGATTATCAAGCCAGGCCCTGCCCATCACAAGCAGACGCAATATGACGTATTGTCACAAGTGAATCAAAGAAGTGAATGCATGCAGCTTTAAAACGAGCAGCAACAGAGAAATGCACTGCACAGTTAACACCACGATTCATGATAGCAGGGCCAAGAAAGTGATAGACCAGTCTACTTGACTAGGTGTTGGAGAACCATAACAGATGTAAACATAATCACTGACAGCGCACATTCATACATATAAATGGTGACAGCGCACCATAACACTC
>JAJHUR010130754.1:0-12500 GCA_027495735.1 Lutjanus campechanus | reverse complement strand
TTTCATGTAGTGTTTTGGCTGAAATACTTGTCAAGACATGTCTGCTGCAGCATACCCGCAGCAAAACCTATCATACAGTATATAATCAACTGAAGCTGCTACACTGACCGCGGAAGGCACAGGCATCATGCTGCTCATCTCTATTTTTTTACAAGGCTGCTATTTTTTCCCTCCAACAGGTAAAAACAACATAGAACTGTGTAAAAGCTGTACTCTTATTATTCTTAAAATAAGTACCTCCTTGTACCTGAGGCAATGGGATGCAGCAAATCAACCTTGTGGGTGTTTTACACTGCACATTAAAAGAAATCAATCAATTCATTGTGTATCCATGATCCTGCAGTGCTCGTGTCACATACGATCAGTTACACTTTCTGTTTTTTTTTGCTGCTACCACTGATTATGTTCATATTGCATTTGAAAAGCCCCTCCACCACCCAGCATCCACCTGTAGGCTCTGAGTCTTGTTGTTAAAACTTGTTAACTTATTATCGTCACTCCCTGCTGTGCTGAGCTCTGTGTTTCCTTGTGGGGAGTGATGAGATTGGAGCCCTGACACCAGACATTAATTCTGTACATATTCCACATTAACATAATAATCTATTCCATGTGAGCTGGCTGACTGAGCAGGAGGTTCACTCCATTTCAAAGTATTTGGATTAATTTGTTTTATTTGAAATAATAGCTATAATGTGAAAGCAGTAATAGCTATGCAAACACTATACATAACAAGGTTGTGTCTCTGTTAATATTCAACACATGAAGTCTCAGTCTGATAGGATGAGAAAGTGGGCAGCCCCCCCTCCTCATCCTATCAGACTGAAACAGGGTAAAGAATAAAGCAATAAATTAAACTCAAGTGATAAGGAATTGCCTTTTCTTTGATGTGACGGTGCCATTATTATGCTCTGACTGTGCAATTTATTTACTGCTGAGGGGCAGTAACTGTGGGGTGGAAGCATGCAGTTCATACTAACACAATTAGTTCACAGGGGTGATTTTTTTTAGTTTCTGTCCAATAACTGTGATGACTATGGTTACATAACATCAAAGTCTTTTTGTAAAATGGAGCCTGAAACATAATATTAACAATAAAATATTAATTTCTTTCCTTCAGACAGACACACAGACTGTGTTTGTGCTGGCTGTGTACGCTCTGTCTGTTCTGATTCCAGTTTGACATGTTTACTATAATCAGCACAGGCGTGTTGGACAGCATTGTCAGCTCCTCACAGTGCTCCCCCCGTAAGCCTTCCTCCTACATTGTGGGTGACTTGTTGGACTAAAAGCATGCCTCCCTGAAGCTCCCATATCTTTGATCTGATCCCTCGGTGTCTGATAAGGAAAACTGGCTGCACAGGGGGAATCCAAATCAGACCGCCAGAGACAAGCACATCGGCGGCAGCTGCTGTTACCTTGTCAGACATCTGATCACTACTCAGCAAAAATGAATGTGATATCCACAGCTGTGGATCTAATTATACCACAAACACAGAACTGCCAGTTACCCAGTGTTGCTGATGAAGACCATGAGATGTGGCTGAAAGAGCATGTAAGTGGACCCTGATGGCATCATTTCATGACACTAAATACATGTAGAAGCTTTCAGCAACATTATGTAGTAATCAAGGTGAGATGGCACTATAACTGACCCTTTGCTAAGCTCCACCCTCCTTAGTTACTGTTGCTAAGCCTGCCAAGCTTTCCATTCTAGCACTAAATTTAGGTAGTTTATGGTGATAACAGTGGCAGATTTTTCAGGATGCACCAATACCATTTTCAGTACAAATACTTACATCCGGGTACTTGCCGATACAGAGTACTGATACGAGTACTTAATAATGCCATTAAAGTTCTTAGAAGAATTTTAAAAACATGTTTTATTTTCATTAGATACTCACTTTCTAAATGTAACAAATCATTGTTACTGTGTCTTGCTACAAGTGTAACCATAGTTACTATACACATGACATTTTTGGGTTATTTGTAGTGAGTTACTTTACTGATTTTTTGTTCCTTATGGACTTGCAGAATTAAGTTTACTGTTACAAATGGTGTTATATATGATATTATTTCATTATCATTTACAGCACTTTGTCTTTAAAATACTAGTTACATTTACATGTGTAGTATTTAAGTTTCTTCTTCATGTCCCTCTTGTCTAAGAGCTAATTAGTTCCTACCTGCCATTGTTTAGGGGGGGGGCAGATATGAGTGTGGTGCACAGTTTTGTTCACCCTGCTGTGAACCCCAAAGAGTGAAGTTGTGTGTATTGTGCTGTCAGGCTGTTTTGGTGAAGATTAAGTACACAAAGAGAAGTTGTAGCAGCCTATTACCAAGAAAAGAGGGTTACAGACTGTTGGCAGCCTTGATTTTCTTCTTCATTGGATTAATTAGTCGAGGCATTCAACTAGTTTATGCCTGCAGGGACTTATCGGACAGCGGCTGGCTGCGGTCTACAGGTGCACTGTGCATTTATTTCAGTATTCAGTACATGAACTTACATGTTATTTTACAGACAGTTTCCAACGTCTCTGCGGTCATGAGATGATGTTGAGGACAGCGAGTCCCTCGCTGATGATGATGACGACGTGACCAAAAAAAAAAAAGAGGGTATGCATCAGCAAATGCTTTGAACTCTGTGTTGCAGCAGTTCTTTAGATGTTTGCTTGTGGCTACTTTTCGTGACTTGGTATCAGGTGTGGGGTATTGAAGTACTTTTATGAGTATGAGTACGTGAGGACAGTATCGCATCCCTAGCAGATTTAACATCGAAATTGGGAGCATTTGGGAGTAATAGTTGACACACAAGGTTTTTAATTCCTTAGAGAAGTAAACAAAAGCAGTTTCTTATTTGTAGCTGACGACGATAGATTTCTTGGCTAAAATAACGACTCACAAGTAGATTTCATAAGTGTAGCTGGCTGATGTAAGCTAATGCTAACTCAACTTGAGTCGGCTGAGAAATCCGCCTCCAGCTGACATTTTAATGTTTCCATCTGACACGTTTTAAAACAAGAACCTTGTGAAAGTGTTTATGTAAAGTTACCTGACAGCTGCATACATGATATAACATTAATGCTAACAGACTGAGGCTAAAGCTAGCTCTCATCTCGGCAAATGGTCAGAGGGTGAAATACAGCAGGTATATCTACATGATAGAGACAGCAATATACTCATTAACGTGGGAAAAGGAAGCACAGGGACTCGATTAGTGCAGCGGACCTTGAGACGGGTCACCCAGCCAGACCAGCCAGACCAGCCGCACCACAATCACAGAACAGAGCCAGGATAAGAGCTAAGCTAACTTGGCTTTATGTTTTAAGAACAAGTCAGATTCTGTTTGAGAAGTACTAAATATATGTGGGTTATCACGACTTGAATAGATTACTGAAGAAAACTGTTGATGTTATTATTATGTTAATAATGTGAGTTTCTGTATGCTCTGTTGTTTCTGTATATTTGTGTGATACTGCATGTTAACTGTAGTTTAAAGTGATATTCCACCACAGAATAATAATCCACTCAATATGTACTCACCATTATGCCGATGTGATGATGGGTGAAGATCTTCAGTTCACAAAACAATCCTGGAAAACAGGGTTGCAGCTAATGGCAGTGAATGGAGACCAAATGTAAATGTAAAAAAAAAAGCACACAAAACAAACACAAAATGTCTCCATCCTGCTTGTAGCTGGTAGGATGTAAACATGGCGTCGATCTCACGATATTTTCACACGTGCATCCATTAAGAGATATACGAAGTCTTGCGATACATCGACACCATGTTTACATCCTACCGGCTACATGCTACAGTTGACATTTCTGCTGGAAACATGGTGTAAATGGCGTCTTTTGTGGTTAAATTTTAATGTCGCGGCTCACGGACACTTGGATTACACCACCCAAGCAAGATGGAGACATTTTGTGTTTTGTTTTTTTTGTTTTTTTTACATCTACATTTGTTCTCCAATCACTGCCATCACTGCAACCCTGTTTTCTGCTGAAACTCCAGGATTGTTTTGTGAACTGAAGATCTTCAACCATCTTCACATCGGCATAGTGGTGAGTACATACTGAGTGGACTATTATTCTGTGGTGGAATATCACTTTAAGTGTACATATGTGCTGCTATGTTGTCTGTGTTTCTCTTGAAAGCCTGTGACAAATCTCTCCTCAGGGAGACAAAAAGGCAAATCTGATCTAATCTTTATGTGGAAACAATTCAAACAAGATTTTGATATCTCCAACGTCTTCATTTTTTCATGCATTTCCACCCCATCATGGATTAATCTTTTTAACATGGCTGGAACTTATTTTCTCCTGGCACTTTGCTGGTAGATGTGTAACAGCCGTTCCTGTTTCATATTGATGGGATGGAGCCCACAGACTCTGTTATCAATAACCACTGCTGTTACTCAGGAGGAGTTTTGTAGGTGTGGTTTAGGGGCATCAGGGTGGGCTGGGGGCTGTGAGTTTATCAGTCGGTGCTGGGCAGCAGGCAGAGGGACATGGACCATTGTTATATGAGCCGGAGATATGTGGCCATCGTGCAGGGTGACTCCCGAGTTGCAGACTGAAAGAGGAGAGCAGTAGTTGGGTTTTACTTTAGTGAACCCCAGGTCAGACATATCTGGAAAAAATGTGTGCTATTTTTTCCTCTTCATATAATGACACCATCGATGCTGGAGTCCACATGGGACATTATTCAACCGTCAAATACATAAAATACATATACAGTATGTGTCATCATCAATAAAGTCAACAATCAAATGACTCTAAATTTTGATTTGATTTTATTTGGATCTTTTAGCCATAGGCTAATCTTCCACAAAAAGTCCATAAAAAAAACAACAAACAATTAAGCACTCAATAATTCATAGTACTTCAACATATAATCATATACATGTATAAACACACACACACACACACACACACACACACATCCTACACACATTAGCACATTCTGAATACCATAAGTGCCTATATATATACATACATTCATACACTGGTGGAAAGAGTACTGAAAATCTGTATTAAAGTACAAATACTGTTACATTACTAAAATATTACTAAATTACAAGTAAAAGTACTGGTGTTAAAAATAGGGATGCACTGATACCGATAACCGATAACTTCCTGCTTCTCATAACCGATGCCGATAACCGATAACATTTTTAATAGTTTATATATACATCTGAGGTAAAGAAAGGCAAAGCTGTAGTGAGTAAAGATGAATTTAACATTATAACTCTGCCTCTGACTTCTCAAAATAATGTAACATACATCACTAGTGTTGTAATCACAACAAAAACAAGAAAAGTTATGACTCAAAAAAACCCAAAACATTTATTATTGCTTCACTCAGCTGCATTGCTCAATGTAGACTGTGACAGAATAAGCTGATACATATTCACTCGACTGGGTAACGTGACCACATTAAGTACAGACATGGACTTAAACCTGGAGAAGCTGCTGCTGCTGCTAGCACTGCTAATGTTAGCCACACTGTGTGGCAGGCTGACAGCTGACAGTCAGCTCCAGGTTGTTTACCCGCAGACACTGTCATCCTCTTCAGTCTGAAAAGGTGAAGCATTTGGTGAGTTGTTGTATTATTAATGTGTAATGTTTGTATTGCACAGCGCAAAGTAGCGTGCAGTTCAGCAGCATTTAAAGTGCGTTTTGGCGATTGTTGACTGTGATTAACAGCTTCAAATGGCTCTTCATACGCACAGTATTTTTACAGACAGTGTTTAACATTATAAATGAATAAATTCTGTTCAATTGTAACTGCTTTCTGTGTGTTTTCTTAGTGTTGGACTAGTCGACTGGTCTAAATTAAATTTTACGTTTAATCTTCAGGGAAATTAGTCGTCGGGAACATCTCTACTCCAGACTCTTTGCTGGCTGGCGATGCAGCCGCAGCAGTCCTCTCATCCTCAGACTCTCTCCATATACCGTAGTTTCAATGGTCAAACTTTTAAGTGGCTAATAAGGTTGAATGTGTTGAAACTGGTAGACTTTTTACCTCGGCTGCATTGTAACATTTATTGCATACTGAATCGCATTGTCTTTTTCAGAAACAGTGAAAAATGCCCACACTGGTGATGGCGGCACCATGTTTATGTTTGAGGTGGCGCATCAATATGACGTGCACGTGACAACAGCAGGCAGCAACAACACAGGGCAAACAAGCAGACTGAAAATGAGCGAAATCAAGGCAGTGTTGGCTGTTTATAATTGGATGTAGTTACCGGCAAAAAGTTTCATTATCGGACTTATCTGTGTGACATCATTTTTTCCAATATCGGGCCAATAATTATTGGTACCGATAGTTATCGTGCATCGCAGTTAAAAAAAATACTCAAGTAAAAGTACAAAGTACTTGTCTCAAAAATTACTCAGAGTATTAGTTACTTTGGCTTTCTCCAAACCTGCTGCTGCTGCAGGATTTAGTTTTTCGTCCATATGTCTTTGTTTTCATTGGCTCATTTGTGATCAGATCCCCTGATTGGCTACTAAAATGCAGATCAAAGGTTTGAATGTACAAATGTTGTGTGTGAATATTCAAATTGTATCCAGTACTCAACTATGATTTTAAAAGTAACTAAGTTGATTACATAGTGTAAAGCATATTTAATCACGAGTAAAAGTACAGACTTGAAAATTTACTCATAAAAGTACAAATACCCAAAAAACTACTTAAGTATAGTAACCTGAGTATTTGAAATGAGTTACTTTCATCCCTGCATTCATCCAAATTAAATACTCATTCACATAAATACCAATGCTCTACAAACCTACTGACAACACAATACTGTGATGATAATAACATTTAAAATTGAATTATAAAACCAAGTATAACAACATTCAAATATGGTAATTTAATCAGTTTAATCAATTAAATGGAATGGTAAATGGACTGTATTTATATAGCGCTTTTCTAGTCTTGTAGACCACTCAAAGCGCTTTGACAATTACAGTTTACATCTACCCCATTCACACACACTTTCACACACTAATGACAGGTGGCTTCTTCTGCTACAGAAGACCCAACCTGTGCATCAGAACGCATTCACGCGCACTCATACACCGGTGGCGCAGCACCGGGAGCAGTTCGGGGTTCAGTGTCTTGCCCAAGGACACTTCGACATGTAGACTAGAGGAGCCAGGAATCGAACCACCAACCCTCCGATTGGGGGACGACCCGCTCTACCACTGAGCCACAGCCGCCGTGTTTGGTAGACCAGCTGCAGAATAATAGACGGGAGCACAAAAGTCTGCTGTTTACACTCCGCATTTCCCCCACTTTCTGTTTTCGCCTGGCCTTTTCCTCGTTTAAACTTCCGCGTCATGGTCATGTGATTTGCAAAGAAAAACGTAGACATCATCATGAATATAACAAAGACAACATAACATCAAAACAATGCTCTTATCAGCGCCAGCTACATCCCAAAATGTATTAAAATCCGTTCACTATTCTTTACTTCCCTCTTTGAATTTGTGGTGCTCAAGTTCTCCCAACTCCTCAGTGCAGATTGGACAGGTGAATGTGTTCATGATCTGTGTGAATATCTCGATTGTATGTAGCAATACAATAAATAAGAATGAGTCATAGCCTTGTCAGGTCACTGCTGACCTGCAGTGTGTCATGCAGTGAAGTCACAGTGATCTCTCTGAAGCCATATCAGTGCAAGGAGCTGAGTACCAGCCCCCATCAGTCAGTGTTAGATGATAACAACACTAATGGTAAAGGTGATCCAGGCGCTGGCTTTGTGGCCTCTGTTGACTAATGAGGCTTGAAATGAAATACAGTCCATTTGGCAATAAATCCCACAATATGTACTGTGATTTGCTTCGTTGTGTGGCCATGAATGATAAATGCATGTGGAGCAATGTAGATAGAGAACGTGATGCTTTTCATGGTGCGGTGGCTTTGCATGTGTTTGTTTGTGTGTGCATAATTCTGTAATTGATGGTGAAAAGCCAACATGTCATCCAGTAGTGTTGATCAGCTATTGAAGGGCCTCTGCAGGCAATCCCTCTCTGTATGAGACCCATGCCCCTACATAATCAAACAGTGTCATGTGCATCAGGATGAAAGATGCTACAGGCACTATGTGTTTGCTTTTTTGCATTACTGTTATCACCATGCATACATCTGATATATTTTAACAGCCTTGCAGAAATGATGCTCCAGAGGTTTGAGCCATGAAAATCACAAGATGCCCTTTCATCCAATTAACCTTCTACGTGTATCTGTCTCTGCACAGTGACATGCTGGCACCACCGCCTCAGGGCTCAACCACTAATTAGGGTTTGACCAGCGCTGGTTTTTGAAGGTGGCTGCCGATTTTATCATGTTAACTGAGAATATTCCCACAAGTGACCATATTCTAAAAGCCTTGACTACATAATTCCGTATATGTCCATCATTTTGATGGATATGTAATTTGTGGCCCTGCAACATGGCTACTAATTTAATATGACTTCAAAGAATTCAACAGAATCCAGTAGAGATCAAAGAATGCTCAACAGAGATCCAATACAAACAATGAGCAGCTCAGGTGTTAAAGAAGCTGCTGCTAAACTCAGCAAACCACCGAATAAGATCATTACAGTGATAGTTCACCCAAAAATTATAATTGAGTCATTATCTACTCACCCTCATGCCGATTGAATGTCGGGTTTAGTTCTTGAGTCCACAAAACACTGCTGGAGTTTCACAGGAAAACAGTGCTGCACAATCTCCCAAACAAAAAGTCTCCTTACTGCTTGTCTGGTGTAATCCAAGTCTCTGAAAGCCCCAACATGCTGTTCACTTGCATGCACTCCTTCACACATTACACACACCCAGGCCTAAGGGGATGGTTTTTGGTCCCACCCAGTATAGATCAAAATATGACTGGTTAATTCACTTGTCACTTTCTAAACAAACACACAGGCTGTGGCCTTCTGTCCCAGTGATGAAGTCCTAACCAATGAGTGAACCAGCTCCAACATTTCTCTCCCTAGAGACAACAAAAAAATCTGATTGGATAACTCTATTTTAGTGTTTTGAGGACAGCAATCCTTTCATTTGTGAAGCAACATTGATAGAACATAAGGTTGAAATTACAATTAAAAGAGAATATTCTAAGAATTAAATGAAAGAAATCAAATATATATTTAAATATATTTAAATATATGGGTAGCTTTGTGCAACAGTCAACAGACAACTTGCATGATGCTGATCTGTCCCACCAATCCCATCATGTCTTGGGGACTCCCTTTATAAGGAGGATCATATATAATGATGGTTTAGACCTTCATCAACTTTTGAGGCTGTTGTTAGTTAGCCTGAACTCTGGCGGATTCTGCTGATTAACAGCTTTTGAAAACTCTGTATATTATTTTTGTTTCCTCTGTGTCTGGCTGATGTAGGAGATCAATGTAGGAATTTGCCATGACAGACCCTGAACACTTCTTGAGGGACCAAACCCATGGACTGAGCTGAAGTCAGCTAAAGTTTGTCAACTCCTGTGTACAACCACTGCCTAATCTGACTTCCTTTAAACATTTTTTTTAACATAAATCAGAAATATCTGGACCAGATAATGAACTCTGAACACATGGGGCCACTATTTCAAAACTTTTAATCTAGATCAGATTTATCCAGATTTTGTAATCCCTTTTCTTTCTATCCAAGATTAAACTGATCTTTTAGGTTCTGTCCTGTTTTTTTGAAGAATTTTCAGACAGGATCACCTTGATCCAGATACAAGACTATAGAATCTGGATTTGCAGTTGTTGGATTGTCCTCCATCTGTTTGTCAAACTAACATTTCATTAAAACAGACATGTGACAATGTTTTCAGGCATATTATTATTACAAATTAAATGTCTTGAAGGATAGACCTATGTTGTTTTGACATGATCTGTGTAATTTTAATATGCTAGATTAATAAAAGAATGATCAAATACATCCCATGAGCCCTACATGTCTCTTACATCTGAATCCACCCTGCCAGTGTGATCAAGATAATCAAAAATCTCCTAATCTGCACCTTGGAGTTTTGAAATACCCAAAATAACATTAGATCTGGATTTTGGGTAGGATTTGATTACCAAATCCGTATCCAAGATTCATAGGATCAGGTTCACATATCCTAGTTTTGAAATACTCAAATTTGAGATTTAATCCAGATAATCTGATCTAGATTAAAGAGTGTGAAATGCTGGCCCCTTTTTGTGTCTGCAAATAATGTTGACTTCAAAGCTAAAATGTACTAATATTTTTCTATTTTCCAGAAATGTTCTTACTGCCGCCAGCACAATGACACTGATGTATCTGTGTATTTGTATCTAAGAGCAGCTTTGTGGCAGTGACTCAATGATTATTTCACTGTTTATTTCTGTGTGGGTGTGTCACGGGCTTTTGGTTGTTTATTTCCTGTTACTTATTACCTTTGATGTGCGTGCCTTCCATAATAGCTTCTCCTTTTGTATTGCTGCATTATTGCTTCATTAAAATCAGATTATTTTATTCAGGGAAATGATTATCTGCCTGTAAATTCAAGAGAGTATAACTTTTGCTTTTTAAAAATAATTTTTTTATATACAAAAAGGAACTTTGACAAAATCTGGGACAACTTCCTCCTGTTCATTAAGGACATAACCCCACAAATTTGGAGCTAACCCTGCTCCAGAGCAGGGCCAACAAGCCCTATGCTAAAGTCAGGGTTAGCACACCCTGGAATGTTCCACAAATGTGCCAGTGTGAAAGCTTTCTTAGCCTGGGGCTAAAGGCTCCCTTAGTCTGGGGCTAAATGCAGTAGGGATGTTCCTGGCGACTACTTTCCCTGTTGATTAAATGCAAAATTTAATTTAGACTAGTCGACTAGTCTAACACTAAGAAAACAGTCAGAAAGCAGTTAAAATTGAGCAGAATTTTTACATTTATGTTAAAAACTGTCCGAAAAAAGATACTGTGTGTATTAAGAGCCATTTGAAGCTGTTAATCACAGTCAACAATCACTGAATCATACTTTAAATGCCGCTGAAATGTCCACTACTTTACGCCATGTAATACAAACCGAACACATTAACATACAAAACATTAGGGCTGCTCAATTAATCGAATTTTAATCGTGATTACGATTTTGGCTCCAGGCGATCTCAAAATTCATATAATCGAGGAAAAACGATTATTTGGTGTTTCCGTTCTGAGAGATTACATTCACGGCTGCGTTTCAGCTGTAGTGATCATAGAAGTCAACGGGGGAGCCATCTTACCGTGAATAGAGGATCTTTGTGCAACACACGGGTCTCCTATTGGACACTGGCACACCATGTGACGGCGCACGGTTTTCCTATTGGACACTGAAAATCGAGGAAGCATAACACAGACAGCGGAGATGCCGTTTGAAAGGCTGAGATGTCCCCTTTTCGACAAAGAAAAAAGTAAGTTTCTATCTATCGGCATTCCAGAAATATGCGCGATTAAGTAAAAGATATCCTCAGGCATTGCGGGCGATGTCGTAGTTTCTAGAGGGTTAAACACGTGTGAAGATGGCAGAGGGTGAGGCTGAGCAGCGTCTATCTCTTATTGTATTTTATTTATTTATTTCAAAAGATTGAGTGCAGTACAACAGTTTATTTTTTACTACTACATTACAAGATATTTTTATATATTTAACAGGAGAGTGTTTTTTTTTAAACATGTTCAATAAATGCTGTTCCAAATTCAAAGACATAATCGTGTAAATAATCGTGATTTCAGTATTGACCAAAATAATCGTGATTATGATTTTTTCCATAATCGAGCAGCCCTACAAAACATGACAACAACTTACTAAATGCTTCACTGTTTCAGACTGAAGAGGATCACAGTGTCTGCAGGTAAATGACCTGGAGCAGATGTTAGCTGCCTGCCTGACACAGTGTGGTTAACGTTAGCAGTGCTAGCAGCAGCAGCAGCTGCTCCGCTTGCAGGTTAATGTTCGTATTTGTGCTTAATGTGGTCACGTTTCTCCAGTCGAGTGATTATATATCAGCTTATTCTGTCACAGTCTACATTCCACAATATTTCCATTTTCTAGATTAAAACACTGCCCATCCGCTAGGGGTGTGCTATCTTAGGCACCTCACGATTTGATTCGATTATGATTCAGGGTGCTACGATTAGATTATTAAACGATTATAATGATTATTACGATTATAACGATTATTACGATTATCATGATTATCGATGCATCTTTTTCCCCCATACAGGATTTATTTTAAACAAGGTATATTTGTCAGCATCCATTAAATAAAGTAAACAAACAAATTTACCTCCATTATCTTTTATTTATATCAGACCAAACGATCCAACACATTTCCCACAACAAAAAGCTGCTCTTATTACATAAAGTGTAATACATAAAGTGCCTGGAAATAAGACTTCTTTTAAAAACTTCAAACTTATACAGTACTGTTCTATATACATACATTAGATCATTATACACTGCACAGTATAA
>JAJHUR010130752.1:0-25389 GCA_027495735.1 Lutjanus campechanus | reverse complement strand
AAAAAAAAAGGACATTGTCATAACTGCTTTACATGAAAGGAGTATGTGGGTGGTGACACACCACCCTCCATCTCCCCTTGTCCGCTCCACTGCTCCCCTTCTTTTTCTCAGGGCTTTTCTGGTTGCCTGCAGGCAGATGCATAAATGGCTCCATTAGCGGCTGCGTCATGAGCTTACTGTCTGCCTGCTGGGCATTAAAGGTGCCATTTGCTCAGTGGTAAGTCAACATTTGGGTGTTTGAGGGTGGGTTCACTGACATGGCTATGACTGGCACATGAAGCTGAACTGAGATCTCAGTAAAGCATGTATTAAATATTCACTAGCTGGGTTGCAGCACACTTGTGGCTCTGGTCCAAGTGAAGACAGAGTATCCTGAGACTCATCCTACTCATATACATGTTAACTTTACCAGAGTAAAGAGGACTATTAGCTAAAGACCATCAGCTATTTTTTACAGGCTCTGATTAAAATGCAATTCATCAAAATACAGCAGCTGTGGATGTGTCTTACCAAGTTGTTTTAAACAGCCACTGTCTCAACTTGAAATATATCACTAAGACATCACAATAAAACCTATGTGCACTACAAATGGATTTTTTGTGAACAGAGGGGCAGGAGGAACTCAGGGACCCTGCAAAGTGACATATGGCCTGAACAGAGAGACAGGGCATGTGCTTGCCCTCTGCCATTACAATAAATCAGAACCTCCCCAAACACACACAAAATTTGACTGCGTAATAACAACACAAGTACACATACACTGCAAGCGTACACCCTTTGCCGCACATGTAATTATGCAAATACTTTCCATGGGCTACATGGCACCCCATAATGGGATGCGCAAGTCAAACGAAGCTCTACTACAAATGGCAAAGGCTAAATGTCAGGGCAGAAGGGTCCTCACAAAGCTCCAGGCACGACAGTCATTAAAGAGTGAAAGCCGACTCTTTATCCGCAGTAATTTACGGCTGATGATAGTGTTGCCCAGTGCGGTCCCACGGGGTCCGTTGGGTCCCAATTGTAACTGGCAAAACCTATAAAGAATAGGCGGGGCCAGTTTAATGATTGATCACTGCAGACATGTGGTGCCTCTGCCATGTGTGATGGGTGTTGTTATTTATCGTTGTTGTGACAGCTGCTTTTGTTGAAAGGCTGTCCAACTTATTTTTCTTGCAGGCTGGACAAAAATCTAATTCAATGAAGAACACGTGCCATTTGATAGACATGGTACGCACAAGGCCATCAGCTTCCCCACAACTTAATTTACATACGACTCCAAAAGATCATTTTTGTTGGCCCAAATCTAAGACTTTTTCCCCTGAAAACACCATGTTTGAATAGTGAGGTTCCTGTTACATTTGCAAACCATAACTTCAGGAATTCACAACTGCACACTGATTAAGTACAAATTAAGCATTCGTCAACTTTTGACCACCATGGGGTGAAACCAAGACAGCCATTCTATTACATTTTTATGCATTTATGCATTTATGCAAGTGTAACATCCAAAACACAGAAGCTGCAATTCTTTAATAAAGGTACAATGTGTGACAAAACAGCCTTATTATGAAATATGTTTTTTCAGCAAAAATGAAAGTTGTGTTGCAAAAATTATCACTCCCACTAATCCTGATGACATGCAATATGATTTTTTTTTTTTTTACCATATCATGCAGCCCTTTTTATGATTAACAAACAACTGACTACTTAAACATCCATTATTTGGATTCATGTTGGCCTCATAGCCCTCTGTTTTTACCAACTCCTGAAAAAACTTAATTTGATAGATGTATGGCTTTCCTCGCCAACCATTTCTTAACTTTGTTGTTTAGGGCTTGAGAAAGCGTGAACAGTGAATTTACTAGGGCTGTACCTGCCTCAAGATTTTGTCCAATCAGATATGAAAGTTCAATACAAAGATTCAATGATTCCTTTTTTTTTTTCAATTCAGCGCCACACTTGACTCCTATAAAACATGAGTATGTTTTATTCAGGTTTTAATGCCTTTCTACATCATCTGTAAGGTGAAAACATCATATTTCCACAGTCAGAGAAAGTAAACGTGTGCATTCTCCTGCTCATAGTTCAGATATAAATTGCAGCACACCACTGAGCGTCTCCCCCCGGCTCGCTGCAGCACTGTCAGCTGCTGTCTGGTGTCACGTTATATGCCATTTCTATCATTCTTCTCTGTTTTCATGATGCTTATCCCTGTGAATTTTTGTAAACTTTTATCTTTTTTACTCGTATTTATTGTTATTGTAATGCACACTGACTGACTTGAAGAATCTGTCAATTCTTAAGTATTGCTGTTCTATATTACATTCTCTTGCAATTCCTGTTTGCCTTAATAACCCTTGACCATGTGGAAAAAGTTAAATCATACACTTCGAGAGAGTATATTATGCTGAACTATATGTTTTAAAAAACAATGTGCATCATATTTCAGTCAGGCTCTGAGTTTTACGTTAGCAGCATCAATTCCACACTGCATATAAAAGGAGTTTAGCTGCCCCTGCTCATCAAGCTAGTACCATCAGGAAGTAATAAATAAAAGAAGATGGTTGCCCAAATTGAATAGAGCCCCTGAAAACTGCAAGCAGCACAAAGAGGTTTTAAATTAACAACTTTCACATATGAAACTTTGAAACTATGCATTTTTAGTTTTGACCCCTTGCGGTTGCTGTAGCCCTTCATTGCGAAGTGCTGAAGCCAGAACAGCAGAGTTAGCTATGTAAAGACAGCAACTATTAGCTTGTTAGTTTGTTTCCACAGATCATTGAAAGCATAGCATCAAGCTAATGGACTAGGAACTTTTAATACTTTTCTCTCCCATCACACATGGACATTTCTTCAATATGATTGAAATCTTTCTGATTAGAAACTACAACTGAACTGTTTCCATGGATGCTTAATAAAGTGATCTGATAAAATGTGTTTACAAGACCCAAAGCATTAATCAGAACTTTTCAGACATGTGGAAACTGGCTCCACCCATGTCAAGATTCTCCAAATCCACCATTTGATTTGACTTCCAATTTTAAGGTCACAAGGCATGGGGTAGAGAAAAAAAAATACTGCATTTGATTTCTATTTAGATGAATTTTTGATTTAATGTTGAAATTGTGGCAACCCCTATCTGCTATTGACCAGTTCTGTTTAGTTACCGTCGTGTTTCTGTCCCTCCCCAAAACTTGTTCATGACATGTCACCTAGACCCACGTAAGTGAGAAATGCACACTAAGTATATATTTACTCCAGCCAGAGAGAAACAATTGGAATAAACACTGGTATGGTTATTATATTCCTATTGAAGGTACTGTCAAAAGGTTCACACTAAATCTCTCAACCCGATTAAAAATTCCTTCCGATGTGGCTAGATCAGATCAGTCTGTTCCGATTAAGGCACTTTTCCATGAGACAGTTATATTCTGATTATTTGTGGGACGTTAGGCTCCATGTAAGGGCAGCTCGTGGGGATTCTAAATGATGGTTCAACTCGTCAGCTTTCAGAAGACAGCCTTAGAATTTTCCAGCTTTTTTGGTGGAGACAGCTGCCTACAGGGGTTGATGAGACTAGCTCACACTCAACCATAAAGTAAGCGTGTAGGAGGTAAAACCAAAACAATGAGCTACAAGAAGCTAGAAGTTAAGCTTATGTGATCTTTATTAATTCAATCCATTTTGAAGTCAAAAGCATTGATTCATGGTTTAACAGAGTGTTGACTTGTGGGCTGTTGCCTTAGTTTTGTTTGGTTTTGCTTTAATTTTGCTTGCGCCGGTATGCCTTAATTTTGCTTGGGTAGCAGCTGTCAAATACCCATATCTGCTCTTATAAGTCAGTCCCCAAGGAAGTATAGTAAACCCAGTTCAGCCTTCAGGAGTAGTTTACCAGTTAATGTTGCATGGTTTGCTGCTGATGAGGAAATACATTCCACACAACCTCTTAACTTCACAAACGGATCAGAAACTCATCTGTCAGGCAGCCAAAAGACACAGTGTCACATATAAATCATATTATCATATCAGAAACCCAACCGCTTCCAAGAGCATGACAATACTGTGTGTAAGTATGTGTGAGTATTTTATTTTACTCTGTTAATGGAACAAAGGTGTAACATGTATTCAGTACAGTATAACAGTGTCCCTTGTTCCAGTCACTTATTTCTAGTATATCATCTCTTTGTACTGTCCACAGCAGACAATGCACACTGAAAAGCTAGCTAGTTATTACCTACGAGTCACTGTGATTTTTATTTTTTTATTTATTTGTTTGTTTTTTGCCGTAGGGGGAGAAGAAAATCATGAAAAAATGTCATCAGTCATTTGAATGTGCTTGTTACTCAACCTGCTGCTTCCAGCTCTGAAACGAATCTGTCAGACCTCCAGTTCAAGGCTGCTGTAATTGTTTTTAGCCTGAATCGTAGCTGCTAACTAACTAGTTCACTTTCACAAGAAACCCCTCTAAACTATTTCACACACACACAGATAACCGAGAAGCCCACCTTCAGGGATGGGGAAGGTTCAGGGGTAATATACAGGTGCATTTAGGCAGAAGGTGTGCTAACCAGATGCATGTCAAATTTGTGCACAATTGGTCAACTACACAATTATATTACACCACCCTCACTAGTCAGCACCAGAAATGCTAGTTGGTTAAACTATTTATCAATAGAGATGCACCGATTTCAATTTTCTTGGCCGATTCAGATTTCCAACTTTTTTAGGGTCTGACCTGCTGATTCCGATTTTGGCCGATTCCAATTTTCAGTCTTTCTATAACCGACAGCATTCACAAACTTAAACTGGATGTTCATAATAAAACACTGGCTATTAAATATTCATTAAATACTAATTTACAAAAGCCCTCCAGGTTAAAGCCAGGCCTTATTATAGTTTTATATTAAGATTATGAATAGGGGGAACGCGATCTCGCAAGATAATGGAATCTCACAGGAGTTTGCGGGACAAGATTTCATGGGATCTCATGTGGAAGCAGATGTAAACAAACTGGAGACAGACACAGTGCAACAGTTTGCTGTAGTAAAACTCTGATGTGAGAAAAACAGTTAAACAAGTCTGGATGCGAAAATGTTTGAGGAGAAACAGGTTGTTTATTCTTGAGCCAGAACAGGAGGTGAGATTTTAACTGTCCCTCTGTGAACAGCAGTCTGCGGCTGGCTAACATTAGCCTGAAGAGCTACAAAGGTTACGGCTGTTTTGTGACATTGTCAGCAGGTCTGTCTCATTGTAGACTGTCTGTCTTCTCGTTATCCTACTCTTGGAATCTGTTGCTGACACCAACTTCATGCAAGCATGTGTCTGAGTGTGTGTAGTTGTGATCTGCCCAGTGGTGGGTGTGATATCACAGTCAGTTTGTCTGCTGCGCGCATGACATGACTATCGTGCAGAACACGTGTGTGAGAATGCTGGTTCGGGTCTCTGGCCGGTCGATCGGTGCATCCCTATTTATCAATATTTTATTCATGTACAATGCCACTTAACAGTTGCCTCTAAGGTGTTATGCAGCTGCCTGCCCCTAATCGGGGCAGCAGCTGTCAGACGGCAGCCCCTCTCACCCAGAGCGTATGCCCCGATGGCCCACTCATCCAGATGACAGTTCGTAAAACCAGCGCTGTTTGGCAGTGTTTAGATATAGAAAATGGAATTAAGGTTGAATGCAGGCTGTGACAGAGTAAAACTGATACGTAACCACTCAACTGGAACAATGTGTGACCACATTCAGCACAGACATGGACATTAACCTGCAAGCAGAGCAGCTGCTGCGGCTGGTTCTGCTAACATTAGCCTCACTGCGTGGGAGGCTGGCAGCTAACGTAAGCTCTGGGTAAACAATGTCAGTTACCTCCAGACTTTGTGATCCTTTTCATTCTGAAAAGGTCAAGAATTTATTTAATGAGTCGTTATCATGTTCTGTAGGTTACTGTGCAAAGTTCATATTGCACGGTGCAAAGTGCTGCACATTTCAGTGGCCTTTAAAATACAATTTTGGGATTGCAGACTGCCGTTAATCGGCTTCAAATGGCTCTTAATACACAAAGTATTGCTCAATTTTAACTGCTTCCTGGGTGTTTTCTACTGTTAGACTAGTCTCAAAATAAAATTTGCGATTAATCACCAGGAACATCCCTAGTCAAAATACTCATTTAAATTAATAAATTAAACATCGTCATTCCACAGATATATCCTGGGCTACACATCATATTCAACACACTTAAGAAAACACCTCACCAATAGGGCCGGGGAATTGTCCCAACAGGAACATTTCTCTTGTAACACTGAATTCACAAGCACACTGCTGCTAACTGTGCTGTAGCTGTCATTAGCTAGTTTGCAACGTTAGTAGTCTATCAGACTGGGATACAGCCTCTGAGATCGACGGAGGTCAGCCTGGTGTCTGGGAATAACGTTAGACTACCAATGTGATTCACAGCTGCCCTGACCAGGACTCTAACTCCGATGCACTACAAAGTTATACTATATTAAATTTATTAACTAAATGTTCAGTCTCCTTGCTGGTTGTTCCAACACATTCAGAATCATTACCATTTTTTCTGTTAGCATTTAACAGACAGCTCACTTTGTGCCTCATACATATATATTTGAATTATTAAATTAATATCATCGATGTGCAATGACTACTCAACCTATGGCTTGAACTAACTACCGCTAGCCCACTACAAAAGGCTTTATGTGGGGCAAGCCCTACACAACATAATCATCTTAATATGATTTTCAATGAAAATTAAAACAATGATGTAAAAATTACCATTCCCACTAATATCACAAATCGCATTGCAATGGCAATATCAGTCAAAATAATTGCAATTTAACACTTTTCTATTTTTTTCCCCACCCCCATATTTTCTTCAATCTAAAACTAAGGCACACAGCATACAGACAATTAGTGAAAAATGATCCTTTTTACATCACAGCTTTTATTTTCACTGAAAAAAAAGTTCAAATGATGATAATGTGACATTTGTTGCACTGTGTACCGAACAAACATGTTTTCTCACATCTGGAGAACAAGATTTGTGGTCCACAGCTTCTGTGCAGTACTTCCATTATAATGCTGTTTGTTGCACATTTTACCTTTATCAAAAAAATTGCAGCTTCTACGATTTTGATATTACATTTTGGCAACTTTGGTAATATTTCAATTAATTATGCACCCTTAGTTCATATGCTTGCCTAGGGTGCTGTGCTGAAGGAGCCAACTGTGTTATTCATGTTGTTATACTTAGTTGCTGAATTGAGCACCAGTGTCACACTGTCACTCATCTTTTTTTCTTCCTCTTGTTGGCACACCTGATCATCACTCTACACAGACCTGAACTCTGAATGTAATAATGTGAAATCACTTTTCAAATGAATGGAACTGCTTTACAGGAGCCAGCTCGGAACTCTGATTAACTATATGAGACATTGATTTCTGGTGCACAGTATGCCCAAAATTGAAGTGGCATCTAATTTTAGAACAGGCATGATTTTTTTTTTTTTTTTTGCCAACTTTGCATTGAGTATGTAAGACAATCCAGAGTACAAGAGTAGTTGGGAAAACAGTGATCGCATTTGGGAAGTTGATTGATTGTCAAAATAGTCGGCTATTTTTTTTTGTAGTAGTCGATTAATTGTTGCAGCTCTAAATGTATGTCAGTGCTGTGTTCATTGTTATGTGAACCTTCCCAGAGATCCTGTAGTGTGGGCCATTTTTGATCTACCTTCTACTGAGTGAAGCATCACAAGTGAAAAGGAGTTGGTTGTTTTATTTTCTTTAGTTATTATTATTATTACTATATTTTGTTTGTTTGCTTATTTTGTTGCTTTTTTTAAAATCATTATCATTGTTGTTCGTATATTTTCTGTAAACTGAAAGGGCATCTTTCTTTTTTTGCTATGCAGCTTACTAATATATGACTAGACTGTATATTATCTTATGACGTTGTATGAGGTGGTGATGTGGTGGGGTGGGAAGAGGGGATTTGGGTGGTGGTAGGAGGTTTAATGTATGTTGTATGTCTTTTGGGGCTGCACGATATGGTAAAAAAACAAAAAACAAAGTCGAATTGCAATCGTTTCACTGAAAATGCAATACGATTAGTAGGAATCATCATTTTTGCACCACAATTTTCATTTTTACTGAAAAAACTAAAATCATGGTGATGTGACATTTGTTGGGGTCTGTACCAAAAAATGCTTTCTTTCATCTGAAGAACAAGATTCGTAGGCCAGGGCATCTCTGCAGCAGTGCAGTACTTCATTATAACGCTGTTTTCACACACATTTTTCCTTTTTCAAAAAATTGCAAATTGGTTCGGCTATATATTACGCAATTTGATTGTGACTAAATGTGCAGCCCTAATGTCTTTTTCACGGTCTGTATGTGGAGCCCAGGAAGATTAGTTGCTTCCCTGGTAACAGCTAATGGGGATCCTATTCACAATAAACAATCAACAATATCACTGGTTCTCCATCATGGGTACTGTGATATACTGGTATTGACAATAACCATGATATTTAAAAAATGACATACTGAGATCATGTTAAGAACATGATAATATGGTATAAATAATCCACTGTCTCTTAAACATACAGTACGTTACTAAATCAGTTACAGTAATGGTTACAGGCTCTCCACCTCCCTGCACTCATATTTTTTGAATAATTTATTTGCCAAACAACATGCAACATGTACAATAAAGTTGAAGATGAATATGACTGATACCATCTCTTTTGTCTAATTTTCTATAAACATCGCCATAATATCATTCTGAATTCTTCTGACAATGATCATTACGTAAAATAAAATCTGATATTGTGACAGCCCTAGTCTCTATGCCATCAGATCTCTTGATGAAAAAAATTCCCTCTATCATTGAATCGTTCTACACACAGCTGTTTGGAGTCAAGTATATTTGAGAAATGCTCTTTGCTACCAAATACAAACGCTTAGTTGGAACTTGAGCAGTCCAATGCAACAGCACTGCAAGACAACCAACTTTATAATGTGCAGCAATGTTCAGTTTTGCTTGAAATTATATATGGAGGTATTGCTTTAACTGCATGATCTAGGGATGACAATGACTACCCTTGGATCGATTAATCGGTCATTAAGAATTTGAGTGATCTCTTGTCAAATAAAGATCTGACATACAACAGAAATTATTTTATACGGATGCTATGCATGTTACCTAATATACAAGTATATAAGTTTAATATGTGGGTTTTTAGGTCTATATGCGTTTCATAAGCTACACAATGCTAAGAATATGCAATATGTTGCTGTGCAAATAAGGATTTGAATTAGGATAAAAACGATTTGATATTGTATGATATAAGCAAAATTTTGAAGTTCTTTTAAATTAATAATTGATCGATTCATTAATTATTAATTTTACCAATGATCAATTAAGGAAAGTGCTTACACTTTGCAACCGTAGTGTGATCATTCTGGAGATTGCAATTTGCAGTGCTGTTGAACTGTGTTGCGTTATATCTCACAGAAGTAGGATCTATCCCAAGACTTTAATTACGACTGCATCAACACTAGGCAAATGTGCCTAATAAACAGGACTTTGAGTAATACAGTTACACAGTCACCACAGAATGAAACCACAACACTGCAGTAAAACCACAGCAACTACTATCAGCAAATACCTCAGCACACCTGGCTTATTGACGGCTTTAAATTATGCTGCAGGGGTGGTTAATAAATCTAAAACAATAATATTAGGCGAGAATGTTAAGTGTAAACCTCTACGATGTTGGTGTTTACATGTGCAGATAGTGCTGAGGCCTTTACCTGGTCCATCAGACGCTGACAGGGCAGGTGAATTCAGCTTTGGCCGCTTGGAGTTGGGAGGTCCGACGTCCAGCAGGTTTTCAGCCATAGTTGTAGTCTTGTCCGGCAGGTTGCTTTAAGTTGATAACTATGATTACCTTATGACAGGGAAGTTGTTCTATCAACCCGAACCTTCCCGGTTAGCACATTAGCAAGCTGGAAGCCTGCTAACGTTAGCTAACTGGCTAATAGCTAGCTAATTGCCTGCTACCAGCTAAGTTAACTGTTAGCGTTAGCTACTCCTCGCTGTGAGAGTCAGTGTCTTTCAAAAGAGATGCAACAGCGCCCCGCTTCGCCACCGCCATTCACCCCATGATAATCCAACACCCAACACCCACATTATTATCGTTAAATAACCCAAAATAAAATATTCCCCATGTAAAAATCGATCTTCAGAATGACAATACAGTAAAATCAGGTGGACTGCTGCATTCCTGGGGAGAGGTCGTAATTTCTAGATGGTCCAAGTACCCATTTTGCGTGACGTCAAATTTCTTCATGCAAAAATCGCGCGAAGCTCCACAAAAATGCACAATTGCATAAAAATGTCGTATTTTTGCAAATCACTTCGAAAGTCACGCTCTGGTCTCCGCTTGCCCACGGTAAACAATGCTGCTCCCGAACGGCGACAGGGGCTGAATCGCCGCACTCTTGAAGGGGAAATCAGATATACGGAGCCTTTTTGCCCGACGACGGCCGATCCAATTCCCGTTTTTTCGCACAAAATGTCTCCGAGGCGTTGTTAAGATGTCGTTTTCGGGGGAAGGACGCTGTCATATCGCGGTAAGGATGCTCGATTTCTACGTAAAAACCAGTGTTGGACCGAAATCCTAATTCCGAGCCACGACAAGATGGCGGCTGTTGATTCCTTCGATACAAAAAAGTTTTTTTTTTTTCTTTTCCAGATCGGCTGTGGAGGGGGAGGGGCCGCGCAATCACGCCCTACGTGAAAACACCGCTGCTGTCAGCCGCTGGGGGCGCTACAACACCGCAGGAGACACATACAAGCAATTTACAAGTCAGTTCAGCCATTTATTTTTACTAGTACATTATTGTTAAATTATGTATGAAAATGTTGTCAATATTAAATGTTGAATAAAATATTTAACAACAATTTTGCACATCAATTATAGCTGTGTTTTGCATCTTTTGTAATTTTATTACATAAACAACCTACATTTGTAATTCTTTAGAACATCAGTTAGATGTTAAATTCATTAGGATTATGCTCTATAGTTATGCTATGCTATAGTTATAATTATTATTATTATTTGTAGTATTTGTAGTATTAGTAGTAATAATGATAATGATGATAAGAAATTTCTATTATAACATACACTCATATTCTACATCTACGTCTGAGGTACACATTTCACAGGATCTGATTTTTTATTTATTTATTATTTAGATAATGATATGATTTTCAGCATCACACAGGTAAAGCAGAGGTTTGTGCATTTCAGTCCTCCCTGCAGAGGAGCACAGCCACAACAAAAATAGTTAAAATAGTTTCTTTTGATTAAATCTTCTCTGTTTTCCCACTTCACGGCTGGTCTTTGGATGTCTACTCTTGCTTTCTTTTTGCTTTGCTGCTGAAAGTGAATAACTGCAGATGTAAAAATAAAAATAAATCATCAACTTATATAAGTTCCGGCAGGGAATATTTGGTAAAATATACTGGAAATACAGACTGTATACACTGCATTTAAGTCATCAGCTGGCTGACCAAAAAGACCTTCACTTTATTGACAGTTTTGAGACTATCTGGATGCCTTCCTAAAACTTGGCCACCCTGCAATGTGCAAATAGCCTGGCTCCAAATAACATTTCTGATTTATTCAGCAATTTAAATCGATCTAATATGCATATGTATATGGTTTGCCATGAACTCATCTTCACTTTATATGTCACAGTGCACTCAACCTGTTTTCTGCTTGGAGATTTATTTCTCTCACTGAAAAAAAAAAAAGAAGTAATGAAATCATAACACTCACGCTTACTCAAATAGACACACATTGAATCAATTTGATAATACGTGTCAATTTTTCATTGTTTTCTGGCAAAATCTGACACATGCACATGTATAAAAAAAATCATATGTGACATAAAATAACTGCATATGTACAAACACTGAGTGCTTTGTGCAAATGTGTACAGATTACGATCATGTGTTGATAAATGATACATGGGTAATGTGCACAAAACGTACATAATACATCTCATTCATGAACATAAAACGAATACACAAAGATTTTAAATCAAACAACTCTGTCTAATTTTTTGTCCCAGTGTAATAAAAAAAACAAAAAAACAACAACACATCCGGGTTGAATTTACTAGAAAATTTATAATGAAAAGACGTGGAGCTGTCACCATTTAAATGTGTGAATAGGTGATGCTATTTTGCTGTGATGATTTTAACAAGTGCTAATAAAACACTCCACACTTTCATGCCTCTCCCTTATTTTTCTATCACAGAGCAGAATCGCACTTCTTCAGCCTCAAACTTCGCCTCAATGCACTTGATAGCATTGTTTAACGGGAGCACTGGACTTCTGGGGACGCTCAGCCAAATCAAAAACAAGTCCTGTCACACACACATCATTCACCAATACACTGTCAGACAACAAAATCCAAGTGACCTTAAAATGAGCAAAGCCTGGTGATTTGAAGAATCCTGCATGTTGGCAAAACTCATGCTTAATGTTCAACACAACTGCGGAAAGAATGATATTGAAATGAAATAAAAGGATGGTGGTATGGTGCAGAGTCTCAACTAAAAAAAAAAAAAAGAAGAAGAAGAATGAAGAAGAAGGTTGCTCATTCGATCCCATGCAAACAAGATCACACACACTTCTCACAGATCACAGAGCCGGCAGTGTTCACTTTAATATTTTATTTACGTGTGTGTGTACAGATGTGCGCTACTGGAGAGGTGGTGTGCCCATCAACCTGTGGAGTCTCACACCTCGAATCTGCTGTGGCTAGTTTCTGTCACCGCTGTGCATGCTGGGGCTACAGCGACATGGTCTGGAAACCACAGAGGATTAACTGACAACATGAGGATAATCTGGAATCTGGGAAGCGGGGCGGGAGAATTTTCCTTAAAAACTGAAACCTGATATACTCATCTGTTTTCATAACTTAACGTGGTTACGGGCACATATGAGTTACAAGAGTACAGCATGAGAGATGTGACTTTCAGAGGAGTTTTTTGTCAACAAAGCAGAGTTCACGTTGCTACTTTTGTCTCAATGTAGTGACGGCTTCTGGAGAAACATCTTTGGATTTTCAGGGGTTACGGTGATTATTTGATACAAATAATCACACAGGCTGATTATCAAACATATTCCTAATTCAAAAGGCACTGGTTGTGTATGTTCGTCAGAGGTAAACAAAGATGCTCTTTATGCTACAGATGGAGACGGTTACATAAACAGAGACTGTTCCTCCTTTTTTTTTTTTATGTCTCTAAAAGATCTGGCGGTGATTTTGTTGTTTTCAGGATCATTGCACAGATTTCAAACTTCGGCAGAGCTGCGACGATCAATCGATCAACTGATTAGTCGATCAAAAGGGAATTAGCTGCCAACTGTTTTGATAATCGATTAATCGTTTCAGTCATTTTTCAAACAAAAATTAGGGATGCACAATATGGATTTTTCTAGCTGATACCAGTAACAGATAATGATGTGCTTCTTGTGGTACCGATACCAATAATTTAACATTTACGGAAGGTGCAGATGTAGTGAGCAGAGATGGACGATTTAATATTCCAGCTCTGATTGAACCAATTCTAAGTGACATCACTATGGCAACACAAACAAAGAATAGTTCTGACTCCTCTGGTAAAGACATATACTTTGGCTTTTATAGAACAGTTTGCTTAAGAATTTAAATTAAAGGAGAAATATGTAAAATATTTACTGTAATAACTAATAAAAATGACTGTGATGTGTCATCAGAGATTCGGGAAACACACTCGCTACTCTGACAACAACGCTACAGCTGCAGTGTCCCCCTTTGAAATTTCTTTTCTTAGCTGAATAACTTTTTCTTTGCCCGTTTCAAATTAATAGAGTTCACAATAATAAAGAGTTCAAATTAATGCCAAATGTTTGTCGAATGAGTTAGTTTCTGTTTATGAGTCGTAAGAAATCATTAAGTAATCTTTTAGAAAGAGTAGATGTTTATAACTGAGCAATATGTTAATGGAGTTTGGCAGGAAGTGAGACAGGCAGCCACTTAACTCCACGTCCAGAGTGTGTATTTTATTTTAAGAGCAGTGTGCTTTTGTTTTCAGGATAACAGGCTTAACTGTACATTGACAGACAACTGACGGTTGTAAACAGCTGATCAACTTACAGCACTAACAACGCTGAGTTAGTGAAGTGTTCCTGCAGCCTGCCTGAGCTTCCTCGAGTTGGGGAGGAGGGGGCGAGAGGAAATAACCCGCTTCAACCACAGACTGTATATTAAATAGGATTTCAACCTATTTAATGTAGCATTTATAGCTCCAGCTCTCTGCTATGCTCATTTTTCCACCATGCTACATATTTCCCTTTAAATCCTTTGACAATTTGTCAAATATTAGTGTAGCTGATATTTATTGGCTCATATATGTCAATACCAATATAAGCCAATATAGCTTGATAGGCCAATATCAGCCGATAATTTACTGGCCCCGATATTTATCGTGCATCCCTCGCATTTGCTGGTTCCAGCTTCTTAAATGTGAGGATTTGCTGCTTTCCATTGTCACTATGATTGTAAATGAGGTTTTAGGACTATTTGTTGGACAAAACGAGCAACTTGGAGACGTCACTTTGGGCAGTTGTGATGAGCATTTTTCACATTTTTTTGACACTTTATAGACTAAACAATTAGCCATGAAAATAATTAGCAGATTAATCAATAATGGAAATATTTGTTAGTTACAGCCCTAAACTTTCCAGGATGTAGCTTTGTGCGTGCAATTCTTCTACAGCTGAGGCAGCAACAGCTTAAACAGTGGCCATGTGGTTGACTGATTTCCTTTTGCATCATGTTACAGTGATCTTTTCCACGTTATAGACTTGGAGTAAAAATTAAATATCTTTCTCACACACATACACACACGCGCGCAGAGTACAAGGGGGGAAACAAGTGCTTTCAGGAAGTAAAGACAAAGCATGAAGTGAGTAAAGAGCAAAGACGACTACGGAGGTGCCAGCTATTCGATGGGAACACCACCACACCATCCCAGGTGACCGGTTAATGACAGAATGAAAGAACTGGGAAGGGGGGAAAAAAAAGGAGCAAAAATAGATGGAATTTGTCAAAAACAATCGCAGCAAAACCTGCACAACAAGCATAATTTCCTCAAACATACAATCATAATCTATCCTCATTATGAAAACAGCATGATAAAAAACAAAACTTTCTGAAAACCAAAATACTCAAAAAATACAGTCATACTTTTTAGGCACAACAAAACAATCAGCTAGTTTAGGTTGCACTGCACCTATAGATCACTCAATTAAAGTGGCACAATTTAAGTATATTGATACAGTAGAGGGCCCCCTCCGTATAAAGGCTGTGACAGGATAAAGTTAAAAATCCCACCCCTTCAACAGCAAATCGCACAGCTTAAAGGCAGACAATACTTGACTATTGAATAAATCTATAGTGATGGACTGACCAATGTTTGTTTTTTGTTTTTTTCTCTCCTGACAATGAAGGCAACGGATGGAAAGTCACAAAATTAAGAGTCTGAGGTTTGACACACAGCACTGCAGAAAGTTGATCTGTGCTTTGACGCTTTCAACCCACAGCGTTGTGGACCATCCAGTCATCTGTCAAGAGCTCCACAGTGATTGTCCCTCACAGTCCCACTTCAAGTCATACTCCACTCAAAATCTTTAAAGTCACACATTCTCACTTAACTTGCTGCAGGCATTTAAAGTCTGGTGTATTTTTTTTATTGTCAACAAATCCATTGAAAAGACCAAAACCAACGAGGACTACGTCGTCGTACTGGCTATCATTATAACGAACATGGGATCTGTAGTTTTATTTTGACTCAATCCCATGTACACTGTCCTGATGCTGGAAATACTGGAAGTGCATTAAATCAGCCATCAGATTTTTCAATTTAAACAATTTTTTTAGCACTGACAGCTGTGCCGTTGTTAGACTATCAAGTCCTGATTTGTAAAGATTAGGGGCGTCACAATTGTCCAAATGCACAATTCAATATGACTTTCGACTTTAGGTTATGCCACCTTTGATTGTTGACTGTTATTCTATAGCGGCCCGTAAGCTACACTGTGCCAAGTTTTTTTTCTTTGGCCACGCACCAGACGCTACAAATTTCAGGTTCTGCCTTTCATTTTTATTGTTGCAACTGATAGCTCATTCAGATCAATTTTTGATTTAATATTGAAATGATGACAGCCCTAGTCTTTACCCATCTTTCTCGACCTTTGTTTCCTGTCCAAGTAAATCGCAGGTGGTAAAAAAAAAAGAATTAAACTATTTTGATAATCAATCAATCAATCGTTAAAGTAATTTTTCACACAAAATGTCAGAAAATGCTGTTTTCAGGCTCTCAAATAAGCAGATTACCTGCTTTTCCTTTGATTATTATCATATTAAACTGAATAAGTTTGGGTTTAGACTGACCAAATGAGTCATTTAAAGACATCACATTGGACTGGGGACATTTTTCACTATTTTCTGACATTTTATAGATGTTGCAGTTCTAGATTGAACATGACAATTAACTTTAGTCTTCTTTCTAATGAACTTCTAATCGAAATTTTACTGAAAACACAATATGGCTTTCTGCAATTTTCAAGTTGCAAGAGGTGCAATATTTGTTAAAGGAAATTAATTAATTTAAATTAATGAAGGTCATGAGGCAGAGATGTACTGTCCTACAAATCAGATTCTACACTTTAAAAGAAACATCTTCATTTGGTGCAGATTCCTGCAAAACCACCATGGTCATTTTCACGGTTTTCAATCAAAATAAGAATAATAATGTAAAAACTATCATTACCTCTAACATCACAAATCATATCACAATTGTAATATCAGTCAAAATAATCACAACTGTTCAGTCCTATTATTGAATAACCAATAATAAAAGAACTTGTGCAGGGGCAAGTAAAAACCGACTGTGCAAATGGATTCCTCACCCCCTTGCTCAACCAGGCAAGTGACAAAAAACATCAACACTGAACCTGCTGTCATTACACTTCTGTCTTCTATAATAAAAAACATGCTTAAAAACAGACTAACACACTGAAGGTTTTGGTCTTTTCACAGGATTCATTAGCAATTGAAATATAGTGTAAGTTTGTAGTTTGCTCTTTAATGGAGTGGTTCTGACCAATGAAAATGCAGATACTTGTGTGGAAATAAGACTGGAGCCCACTGAGCACACAGCTGGACAGCAGAGAAGTTGATTGTGCGAGTGGATTGGTTGAGAAGTTTCTGTGGAATCCAGCATCGGTTCAGTCTGATCCATTTCACCGTGCTCCACTCAGGACCAAACTACAAGCTTTTTTTTTTTACACCCATCTTTCAGCCCTACAGGGAGTGTTTCATACTCAGAAGTCCCACCTTGGGTAGAGTATCACTTTAAGTGCATTTGCTTTTTTTGATGATCTCACTTTTCTTCCAAATCTATATTCCCTTATCTGGTTTGATTTTGTGCTTTTGATTGTACTTGCTGTGACAGACAAGAGCTCTGCTTAAACTGTCTTAAAAACTATATCACGGTAATTACTACCAAATACAAGTGGTCGAGAAAACACTGTGCAAGACCTGTGCTTAAAATGTGCATTTAGCTGCTACACAAACTAAAATCTACGCAGCCTGATTTGTAGCATGTCCCCTTTTACCGGGACTCTAGCACAAATGAATACTGTATTAAGCCCTCATGTCAAAGCAGAATACATAAATTAACACTGCTTCATGTGATTCCCTCATTCTTCCCATAGTTCCCTGCTCAGCCCATCATGCTGCACTGGCACTTAGATAGAATCTAAAATGATTTTCCCTTAAGTAAGGTCAAGACTTTGATCAAGTTAAAACAAATGATATGGCACAACAATAATGATTTTTTAAAGAAATACTTGCATTGAAAATAAAAGCATGGAGTAAGAAACCACAGCATGTTCCGTAGTCTAAGATTGTTAAAACTTTGTTCAGTATTCATATTTGTTCGTTCACTGTTCTAGTCCTGAAGGCACTTGATAACAAAAAACGGATAAGAAAAAACATCATGAACACTAACAACACTTCCTTTCCTCTGAAGCCTTCTCCCCTTTACACTGCTGTCTGTGCTCAACACAGGGCTAACCCACCGCAGCACTTGTGTCGGAGTGAAAAACTCCCTCTTCTTCATCTGTGCCGAAGACACTTCACCCAACGCTTAAAGGAAGGGACATCCTGCCTACGCCTGCAATCAGTCCTGGAGAGACAGAGGCTGGGTGGGGTGGGGGCGGGGCGGCAGGGGGACAGAAGACAAGGGAAGAGGAGGGATCAGAGACGAGCGTAAAACTCCTCGTTGAGTTTCGTTAGCTCGTCGGCCTCCTCTGCTTCATCCCCCTCCTCCTGAAGTGCGAGGGGAGCGGGCTGCACCTGGGAGGGCACTTGCGCAGCGCTAGGCACTGGGCCTAGTTCAGAGTGGGGAGGGAGGTGAGGGTCTGTGGCAGGGGGCTGCCCTGGGAGGTGTGGAGCGTCCCTGTATCCTTCCTCCCTCACCTCTGTGGACTTCGCTTGGACAGGCTCAGGCCGCCTCACAGCGCTTTGCGGCTGAGGAGGGAGTGTGGAAAGAGAGGAGGAGGGAGGAGGAGGAGTGGGAGAAAAGGAAGAAGATGGGGGAAGAGCTGCTGCTTGGGCAACAGATCCTGAAGTCTTATTGGCTGTTGATGCCACGGGTGAGGGTCCGACGCTGGCGCCCAGCTCCATTCGGTCTTGATATATATTTTCCCCACTTCTGGGGTACAGAAAGGTCCTCATTTGACCTTTGCCCTTAACATTCACTGTACCTCTATAGTCAAACTCTAAGCCCATGGCGCTGAGCACGGCGTGGCTCTCCTCGCTCACCTGCACCCGACACTCCACGCCGGTGGAGTCCATGCGGCTGGCAATGTTGACCGTGTCTCCCCAGATGTCATAGAGCAGCTTAGTGGTGCCGATGACCCCTGCCGTCAGCGGCCCGTGGTTAAATCCAATACGGAGCTTGAAACCAAAACCCAGCATGTTCTTGTTGAAATCGTCCAGGACGCCCATCATCTCCAGGGCGAAGTTGAAAAGCGCTCTCAGGTGAGCATGTGGAGAGTCGTCATCGTTCTCGGCCATCTGCCGGACGTTCAGTCCGGATGCAGCCATGTAGGTGGCGCCGATTGTCTTGATTTTCTCCACACTTTTGAATTCGGGTTTGCGAAGGAGCTCGTCGAAGTCTCCGATCAGCTCGTTGAGGACGCGGTAGCACTCTTTTCCACCCTCGTAGCTCTCTTCATAGAACTCACTGAAGTTTACGATACTGGCGAAGATCACGCCCACGCTGTCGTGGTTCTTGGAGTAGCTCTGTGTCACCTGAGGGGGGAAAAAAATGGCTGCATTACAGTTAGCTCATATTAAAGGGACAGTTTGGATTATTTGATGTAAGGTTGCCTGAGTGCGCTATATTCAGAATGTTTTCAGTTTTACTTTGTCTTCTTTTCTACAAGCCAAATATCACTCTCTGTCAGACAGTCTTTTCTGTCTGTAAAGGCTGTCTGACAGCAAAATAAAGCGGTGAAAATATTCCAAATATAGCGTAAGCTTAGACTGCCTTTTTTACGGTGGATTGATTTTTTTAGGTGAACTGAATTTTTTAAGGTAGAACATTATTAGGTACCTAAAATACTTTTTGTAGCAGACCCTGTCCACAGCATTTCACTGCTTAGCTTTCATGCTGGCACTACTCTCTGCTTTTCCAAACTAGGGGCCAGCATCTACTGTAGGTAATACACTGATTATGGATAAGTACCTCATACAACCCCATTTCAAATAATATGAACAGCCCCTTTAAGAGAGAAATGCTTTCAAATATTCTGAACACTAAAATGTGTATATATTCATGAAGAAATTAATGATGCTATGGTCAAGATTATAATCTTTCATCTCTTTGATGAAAAAAAAAAAAGTTTTTTCTGGATTACAAAATAAGAAATAGCCATTGCTCTGATAACCTTCATAATTAAAATAGTTTTGTTTCAACAACTACAAAAACCTTGAGCTGCTCAGCGACATGGATGGGGATGATGTTGCCCAGTAACCACTCCGCCTGGTCTCGCAGCGTCTGGATCTTGAAGCGGTGTTTGTCAGCCTCTACGTTGCCATGGTAATGGAGACGGTAGCTGACCTCGAACTCACGGTTGAGGAACCAGACCAGGAGTAGAAGCAGGAAGAAGGCGAGGACGGCCTCGGGGACCAGGAGGTCGAGAGGTCGCGGAGGAGGGTCAGGACCAGGAGTGACTGAAGCTGAACCGCCATCACCGGACGTGGAGATGTTCAGTCTGTGAAAGAGAAGACGGAGAGAACAGACGAGAAGTGAGAGTGGGTCAAGCTGAACGTAAGGACAGCGAACAAAGACGCAACAGAACAGGAAAATGACTAACAGGATAAAGAGGAGAGAGGAAAGGGAGGCAGAGAATCCACCACATAACCAATCTTCACAGCGACTGGTGTTTTACCTTACATTTCCTGCCTCCAATTTGTTGTGTGGTGTTTGTGTGAGCTACATGTAGACGACATGAAATCATGATGAAATATTTCCAGTGCAGCTTTCATAAAGTTTGAAGTTTTTTGGAGTCAGTCCCTCAAAATCGATTTGCCTCTGTATAATTCTAGACTCACAGCTTTACACCAGTGTTCAAATACATCCTAGTGGAGGCACATATACTTATTTTTCCACTGACCTCAATAAGTCACACCAAATGCTCACAACTAGCTGACTACCTTGCTACACTTGTACGCCCGTACGTCCATCTGGGACTTAAAACATCATGTTTATCCTGCTATTCTGTGGTTGTGGGAAATCACTAATTGATGCTGATGAGGAATAAAATCCTGATATTCCATCCAGAAAAAAAATCTTGGAATGCAGACTATTAGTTCAATCTTAACTCAAAAGAGCACAAAAATGAAGCACTGAGAAATGTAGTTTCTTATGTCAATTCATTTTCTTTCTGTGTAATTGGAAAAATGTACACACTGAAACCACAATACTGCCTGAGAGGTCCAGTATATTAACTTTATCATCAGACTATAGCAGAAATGGAATATAATATTCATAAGTATGTTATCATGAGTGTATAATCACCTGAAAGTAAGAGTCATTGTGGTTTTGTTACCTTACAATGAGTGAGGCTTGGATGGCATCTTTGTGCCTTCCTGAGATTTCTTGGTATTAGGGTTACAAACTGATCATTTTCATTGTCCATTAATCTTTCAGTTATTTTCTTGATTAATCGATTATCTTTGGTCTGTAAAATGTCAGAAAATGGTGAAAAATGTCGATCAATGTTTCCAAAAACCCAAGATGACATCTTAAAATATCTGGTTTTGCCTACAACCC
Organism: Lutjanus campechanus; assembly: GCA_027495735.1. NCBI lineage: Eukaryota > Metazoa > Chordata > Actinopteri > Lutjaniformes > Lutjanidae > Lutjanus > Lutjanus campechanus. The sequence goes on along the minus strand of JAJHUR010130752.1, from coordinate 3,907 downwards.
AAAGATATTCAGTTTCTATAGAAACAAGAAAATATTCATATTTAAGAATCTGGAATCAAACTATTTACTTTTTTTCTTTAAAATCACTCAAACTAATTAATCAATCATCAAAACAGTTTAATCGATTAATTTGATAAGTATAGTCGCAGCTCTACACAGTACATGACGGTATAATTTGAGAATGCACATATAGTCATCCCTACAATGTTGTCATAATATCCATATCAAGGTATTTGGTTAAAAATATTGTGATTTTTCAAACAATTTCAGTCCTAACTAACCATGTCTCTGTGTCACACAAACACACATTCTAATCATTTGTAATCTAGCTAAGCTTCTAATAGCACAAATAAAAACTAAAACTAACTAAATAAATAAAAGTTCTTTCTAATAGAAAGAAAGTAGTTCCTACATGCAACTGCTCACAGCAAGGTCTGTGGATTGTTTTGTGAACCTGTTCGTAATTTTGGAAACAAGAGATTGAGTTGTTCAAATGTATTTTTTGGGGGCTTTTAGCACCACAGCACTAGTGCCATCTAGTTTCATTATATTGGAGAGAAGGCAGAAATTTGTACAGCCAGTATCTCCAAAAACTGGGCAACTCACACCAAAACAGTGTAGATGGATAAATAGCACTACAGGCCAGAGGAAAAATATGTTTTTTTTTATTTTGGGGTGAAATGTCCCTTTAAGCTAATTACTTCAGCACTTGCAATCAGCCGAGGTGTACAGTATACGAAACACAATATAAGAGAATGTTTGAGGGTTTATCTGAGTTTATAAAAACTCATCAGAGAAACTTGAAAACTGATGAATACTGGAAAGCCTTCTGACTGAAACAATGACTCATTTAATTACTCAGTTAGAAGTGAGTGTGATAGAAATTGATTTTGTATCCTGTATGTTTTGAGAAGTGGCTGCCAGTCAAAATGCAAGGTGATAAAGCAGGGAAGTCTTTCCCAGCCCTCTCTCCTCCTCAGTGGTGCAGTTCGTTAACTCGTGGCTCTAATACAAAATTCAAGGCAGCACAGGCTGTATGAGTCATTTCCACCACTAGTGACATTTAGCAGCCATTACTGCTGGTGCACACAGACGGGGAGACAGAGAGAGGGATAGGGGAGTAAAGAGCAGGGAAGCGTGAGGATGAGAGCTGTAGTTATGAGGAAATATAAAAGAGAGCTGTTGCTCCTGTTGACCCTTCAAATGTCACTCATCCATCAAACCCCTCTGTTTCCACAGAGACACTCACCCATGAACTGGCAAGCTGTTATTACCGGAGCTGAAAGACGACGGGAGTGGTGTCAGTCAGGACAAAGGAAGGGTCACACACGCACAGACACACACACATGAAGGAACATATATATAAGACATCAGATCAGATTAAATCCTCTTTACTGGCTCAAGAACAGGTAGATAGAGGTATGCAGTACCAAACCAGCTGGGTACATTTCAAATGACAGTAATGAGTGAATGTATAAATGTAGAGCTGCGATGATTGACTGATTATTTGATTGATTAATTATGATTTGTTAATTAAATTAATTGCGAATGAATTTGATAATTATTCGGTTTGAGTCATTTTTAACGAAAAAATGTAAAAATTCTTGTGATCTAGGTTTGTAAATGCAAATAATTTCTGGTTTCTTTACTCTTACATGACAGTAAACCGAATATCTTTAGGCTGTGGACAAAACAAGACATTTGAGGACGTCATCTTGAGCTTTGGGAAACAATGGCCGACATTTTTCATCACATTCTGTCATTTTATAGACCAAACAACAAATCATCAATCGAGAAAATAACCAGCAGATTCATCAACAATGAAAATAACTGTTAGTTTCAGCCATATATAATGTACTGATAAATTAATTTTTGAAGTCTAAACTTAAGGCCATCAAAGCTAAATTCTACATGCTGAACACAATGCTGTAAATTTGTGTTCAAATGTTCTTAATTTCTACACACTGCTTATAAATAACTACTTTGGCCTCCACCTGAGTATTTTCTAGTACTGCAGCTCAACTAAGTTTTTTTTCTATAGCACCTTTCATGCGCACATGCATCCCAGGGTGCTTCACACAACAAAATTAAAACAACAGCAGCAATAAAACAAAACCAAAAAAAATAAATAAATAAATAATTCTATAAATAAAAGTCAGTAGGGTGAAGTAAAAGAAACACCAGAGATTTAAAAAAAAAAAAATAGTGGAAAAACCAATGACTAAAGCTAAAAACTCAGGTTACCTCCCAATTAAAGAATTAAAAGCCGGATTAAAAAGAATTGTTTAAAAATACAGAGAGAGTTTGCCATTCTAAATATCCAGAGGCAGTGAGTTCCACAGTTTAGGGGCAAAAAGACATTTCTGAGACATATAAGGAATGTTTCAAAGAAAAGCGGTGGAGGATGTTGGAGATCGGGAGATGCCAGACTAACTGCATACAGTGGATGTGCAGCTATGTGTGGGTGTGTACAGAGGGTATGTGTGTGATGTCACAGTAGGCGGAGTCTCTATGGTTTCACTCACTGAGAGGCAAACAGATAACTGAGTGACAGCGTTAGCTTTCAGCTTGAACACCATGAAATTACAAAAACCCATCCAAGATGAGAAAGAGCCGTTGTGTGAATGACTGAACAAAGGGATTCGCCAAGAAATCCGAATGATCTTTTTACAAACTTCCACAAGCTGAAGAACAGAGAAGCAAATGGAGCACTGCGATGCACAGAAACAATTCAGGCAATGAAATGTGGATTTGCAGTTGCCATTTCGTCTGGTGTGTTGGATTTTTAGGTAAAATCTTACCTTAAGTTATATATTGACTAAAAGTTACAAATAAATTCAATATTTATCATCTGTCATTTATATTCTGTGCAACAATTGCACAATGCATCATCATCAGAACGAGAAGGAAAATAAAAATTAACAGACTGTCCACATACAATCGGAACATCCTTTGAGGTCCTCGTCACTGTCAAAAAAAATTCAGCCTTGGAGTAATGTTACAACCAAGCGTCCACACATCGTAATCAGGTCCATATAAATTTCTGGAAACCTGATCCTGGTCAGTAAGTTGTGAGGATCACCGTTCAGTCCATCCGCCTTTAATTTATCCAGATGCTCATTTGTTTTACTCCTGTTTTTTTGCTGTTTTTGCATCTTTCCTACTAATGGCGTGTTGTTGCAGGAAGACGGGCACTCCTTCATGTGTATCTGTCTGACTTATGTGTGTGCGCTGTCAGGATTAAAAATTTTAATACCTTGTTTTATACATGCACGTTAGCTTACAACTTATAGTCACAACACAGCGCTGAACTGTTCACCCTACACAGGTCATGGCACTTGGCAGATGACTCATGCAATTCAAAGATAAAGACAGCTGATTAATTATCTGGCGCAAAGCAGACAGGAAGACACCGAGAGCAACTTCCTCTTTTGATAGAGTCAAACAAACATTTAGCAGTAGGTCATGTCTAGTACCACATTAGAATATTCATCAACTTTAAAGATGACACGTACCCAATAACTTATCGAAAACACCATTTTAGGTAAAAACATTAAAAAGCACTTAGCTGTTTTACATTTCAGGGCGCTGTCATCCTGGATTGGATGGGACGTGTGCCAAGGGGCTGGGACCAGCCCGTGCACCAACGAAGGGAGAGCTAGGTCTAAACCACAGTTTCTCCCCATCAGTTTAGACCAATCAGACAGAAGCACATTTCCATTTATAACACTGTGTAACGATAAGTCAGACGCTCTCTTTCTTTGGGATGTGGCTACCGCTAACTACTTGCCGCTAGCTGCAGGTGGACTGTGGTTTCTGACCAAAGAAAGATCCATGTACGTGCATTTCTATTCTGCCAATGTTAAATAAATTCTTTAACTGGAACTAAAGCATCTCCTGGACTTTC
>JAJHUR010130750.1:1328-13899 GCA_027495735.1 Lutjanus campechanus | reverse complement strand
TATGTACGATTTTGCTTTCTGAATCAATCTACACCATTTACCCTGCAGATGTCAATGGGAGGGCCAGATTAGCTGATTTTGGCATCAGTAGACGGTTACCTAAAGGCCAAACAACTTATCGCACGGGCAGTGCAGGAACTAAATGCTGGATGGCCAAGGAGACTTTATCAGAAGAAGCTGACATACCATACAAGAGGAGCACTGACATACAGGTTAGTTTTTCTGCTAAACAATTTTTTTTTAACTAGGTGAAAAATCATTCAGTAATTAAACTGCTGTGTTAACTTTTCAGGTGGCAGGGATGCTGATTTATTATATCCTCTCTGGAGGAAAACATCCTTTCGGTGACAAATCCTCTAAATGTGAGAGCAACATTGAGGATGGTATATACAGTTTGGACCATGTTCAAGAAGTGGTGGCAAAGGACCTCATCACGTGGATGATCAATGAAGAACCAAAGAACAGACCTACAGTGGGAGAATGCTTGAGTCATCCTTTCCTCTGGACCAGTGACAGGTAGACAGGCTTTTGAATAACGATGGTGGAAGGCTTATTGGTTGATAACTGACAGCTATCAGCCGAAACCTGTGTCATTATGATTCATTCTGTGGGTACCATGAATATCAGTACAATATAGCTGTTGAAGTGGTGGACTGGCTATGGACAGATCGATATTCAGGGCCGCTTGCATGGCACGTAAAAATCAAATGATACATCAAAGATGTCAATGAAATTATGTATCTGAAGTCATGTTACTGTGTTCTCTTCCTTAATATGTTTCCATAGTATCTCTATATCGCCATTTCTTTATCAATATGATATGACAAAAAGGTTTAAGTTGCCAAAACTGCACTCTAAACGTTACTTTTCAGGAAAATGGAATACTTGAGAAGGATTGGAAACAGGCCGGAAATGAAAAATTATCGAAAAGCTGACCAAGAATTCATTTCTACACTGGAAAAATACGTTGGGGATGGATTCAGACAGTGGAAAACCAAGGTGACCGTAACATTACAATTTTAGTCTTTATTTTGAACCCCACTTTATCACTAAGTGTATTTCTAACTTATGTTTGGCATCATAGGTTCCAGAGTTGCTCCAGAAGATAGATCCCAAAGGCAAAGCCTTCCCTGATGACAGTAACACCACTCACACCCCGGTGGCGTTATTGCGCTTCATAAGAAACACCTTTGAGCACCAGTAAGTTAGACTGAGTTAAAATGGTTCCAGTGATTTGATATGTCAAGAAAAAAATGCCCTCAACATCAAATTTTCTCACTGACTCAGATAAATCTCACTTTTTTTGTGGAAGGATTAAAAATGAATGAATTTCAAAATTGAGAGAATATTTAAAAAAAAAAGATTTAAAAATATTAATACTTTTAATATTTTTATTATATTTTTTTCCATGTGTGCTTCATTTTTGTTTTCTTGTAATACAATTTTATTTTTTTATCTGTTTGCAGTGCTGAGGATGCGGTCACTACTGATTGGATGTCGATTTTTCCTGGTCTCTTTGATGGGGTTTATATATTTGCCTGCAGCCAAGAATGGAATTCAAAGACGCCCCTGAAGGAAATGTTTGGAACATTGTTTTCCAGAGATTTGAAGCCACCCACAAAGCCTCTTAAAGTCTCAGTTCAAGAATCTCAAACCATTTCAACTAAGCCGACTGAAAATTGTTGCAAGACTCGTCGTCGCAGTTCAGTTTAGGGAGGTGGAAAGGAGGCCTGCTACAGCTGAGTTTATTGAATGAACAGCAGCTAAATGCAATAAGATCTGGGGATTCAAAGTACACTGTGTAACAAAAGGAGGGTGGGCACTATTTGCATATTCACAAATCTTGAATAAATGAAGACAAGGTGTAGAGCTATCTGTAAACCATTTTAACAAAATACTTGACCTTACTTGACTATGCCAATCGGGATTCAGCCATTATTAATTTTTACTGATGATCAATTTTTTTTACTTATTTTAGCCAAATATTTTATACACAAAGCTAAACCCCACCCATCTTTATCGACTCCAAATGTGCCAAAGACCTCTGTAGATTATGAATTTAACTTTTTTTTTAAATTGTTTATTTTATGTTCAATGATGATTAAAGTATGGTTGTCTGGATTTTATTTTGCTTAGTTTATTCTATTTTGTACCTTTTTTTTGTTTTGTTTGTTGTCTTTGTGTTCTGTGTTTCCTGAGTTCTGTTGATTGCATCCTGGAAGATGATAAGTACTTGATAATTTTAGGTTAACCAACACTGACATCTTGCTGTGAAAAAGTATAATGCAGGCTAACGTCCAAGCCAGCTCAGCAGGCTGTGTCAGTTCATGAGGTTTGCATGACAGCAGTATTGTACAGTAGCTGTGTGTCAAAGATGAGTGGTAAAAAGCAAAAGAATGGCACTGAGCCTGTAAAGCTCGAGTCCATGTCAGTGATTTTCTGAGTCAATTTCCTTTTTGTTTGTTTGTTTATTTGTCTGTCTGTCTGTTTTGGAAAGCACTGTACACTGAGCACTGTACACACCCATTGTCTAACCAATTTTTCTACATATATTTTTTATATATTCAACTGTTACTTATAATGTATTTTATGATGACTCTGATGAAGGCCACAAGTCGAAACAAGTTGGTCTGACAATAAAATTGTTTGTTTATACTAGACAAGTTCCTGGAGTGATCTCTTCTACCGTTCCTTCAGGAAACTCTCCAAAAGACCTAGGACTGTATTCCTTTTCGGTCTCGGAGGCTGTGTTAATCCCAGTGACTGTCTGTGCTCACTGGGAGGCTGCTGAACCCAGTTCTGGTTAGCTACTTTAGCAACATAGCTGTCCATCAGTACAACTCTGTAATTAAATGGCTTATTAGAGGGGAAACAAAAAAAAATATTTTCTTCATAAAATATGACCCAGTTTCACCCAAATTATAGAATTTTGTTGCTGTTTGAGGCAGCTGTTTGAGGCAGCTCTCAAAGAAATCTGAGTGCGAGGAGCATTTTGCTGAGAGAGCTACCCCCATTAAATAAACATAGATGAACATTCCTAGTTGAAGGCAAACAACATGAAGTACTGTAGGCCTTCTGTATGGACAGGAAGTTGTGGTCGTGGAGGAAGCTGCCTAAGGGCATCAGCATGAGCATAACCAGCAGAGTGACAGTGTAAGTGTCAAGTTATAATGTCTGTGCTGCTCAAATATGAGTTACTTGCCTTCCTTTCTTTCTTTCTCTCTTTCTGCTCTGTATCATTAGTCACACATTCAAGAAACCTAGACACATAACCACAGATGGGAGGAGCAAGAAAGCAGAAGAGAGACGAGAGAGAGACACACTTGTCTTAGCTGAGAGGTCATTCATACACAAAGAAGACAACATAGGCTACTTCAAAACTGTAAGTTATTATTATTATTATTTAAACTTTCCTGTCTAAGTTTAAGTGGAGCTGAATGAGGAACTTCATATGACGAGCTGTACTCAAACGTTCACTCGAACAAAGTCCAGAATGAATGCAAATTAGTAAATTACCAGGTGTCTGTGGATGTGTGGAGTGTGTGTCAGAAGTTAATGTATTGCTGTATTGTAAGACTTTGTTGGTTTAAAACTCAATTACATCAGCATTAGACAACATTTAACATGTTTCCTGGTGTTTAAGAGTCTCTCGATATGAACTGTAGTGTTGTGAGCATTTTGCATTTGGCAAATGTTCGAATCACCAAGCCGGCAGTGACACAAGTAGCAGGTTCAAGCCCTGGGGGCACAAACTTTGTTTCTGTCAGCTGTTCTCTGGAAATATTCTCCCACAGTGTGTTCAAACTTCACACAGGTGGGAGAGTGTTGCCCTACCTGTAGGAAACTGATAGATTTAACATGAAGACAGATGTATTAGGCTTCTGTGATTAAATTACTTAACGCTAAATGTGGAAGCATGATGTTACAGATTTATGATTACGTGAGAAATGACTCTGAGACCAGCAGCACTGGTTTGAGCTGGTAGGAACACCCTGATGGCGGCAGAACTGAGAGTTTTACCCCGACCTCTTCATATGTTATTAAATATGTTATGTTATATGTGTTGGTGTGTTTGACACTGATATTAATGCTTAAGGTTTTTTTTTTTAATGTACATTTGTTTTTTAACATTAACATGTATTAAAATATATATTTATATAAGATGGGTATGAATCAAAAACGTAAATATAAAAATAAAAAACAACCAGTCATATACACACACACACATATGTATCAGCCAATGGGGCACAAACACATAGATGCTCATGTAACTTCAGGCCAATCACATTTCTATCTTGGCAGAGAGGAGGGGGGTGTGCCCAAAACTGGACATGTAACAAGTCCCGTCAGTCATTTCAATGAAATGCAACATCATATCTCATCTTTACTTTCTGAAGGGATATCAGTGATTAAGTGAGGCCAAACAGATGATAATGTAAATTTATTCAGAAGAAAGAGTCAAACATTTTGGACTTTTTTTTTTTTTTTTTTTTTTTTTTTTTTTTTTAATCAAAAAAGTTTATTTCCAGAAGATATGAATGATACTGTCTGTTACAAAGTGTTAAACTGTTTGTTTTAACCTAAAAAAAAATGTTAGTGTTGCTGCCTTAAAATTTTAAGGAGAGTTTTAACTCTCACACAGTGCATGTTGAGAAGATTATGTTTCTTTATAAATTTAATTTTAATGAGTTAATTAAACTCTCCACAGTACATACATTCATTGAACTCAACATTTCAAGTCAAAAGAACTATTTTTAAGTGTTCTGAAAATAAATGTTAAGTTTAATTAAATAGATAAAACCTGTATTTTTAAGTTCAAGAAAAAAAATGCTTTGAATTTTTTTTTTTTTTTTTTTACAGCGTAATGCTGTTTTACGAGAACTTAAGTATTTTGAAATATCAGATGTATGTTTTTTTAAAATGTATCTTTTTGTTGAGTCAGAGGCATTATGTTTTAGGGTGGTCCGTCTGTCTCTCCGTCCATCTATTTTTTGTTTTTTTTTAACTATGCCATGTTAAAGAGACATTTCCTTCTCTATACAACCTGAGTACCACTGCACTGATGCACTTCTCCTGGACTAAATATTGTGCCATCCATGTGAGTGGACACTCCTTCACAGTGTGACGTTTTGTATGTTTTGAGATTTTTAACAGTAACCTCATGCGTTTTTCATCCCACAGACACTCTGAAGCAGGAACTTACAATTGAATAGCTTCGCAGCCAATATGGGGACATTATTATCCATCTTCACACGTGTTGAGCCAGGGGAACCACCTGAAGAAATGTCTGACAGTAACATGCTCCAGGAGGATCCGGATACACATCTTACCATGATTGAAATGATTTTCAATAAAACTGGGCCAGATGCAGAAGAACAGTGCGTGGAATGTATCAAAAGGCTGAAGGACACTGGGAATGTGAGCAACTACATTGCAGGTGCAGTCAGTCGCCTTCCAAACGTTCCCCTGGAAGATGTACGAAAGGCAATTGTATGTTTACATGCAGTCTTATGCACAATGGAAGAGATACCAAAAGAGCAAGCACGACATATAATCCACCCATTACTGGACAAGATTCAAACAGAAGTGAAACCTGATGTTTGTGAGGCTGTTCTGCGAACACTGTATGTGATAACACAGAGAGCAAAGGGAACAAATCGCTGGGATTCTAGCTTTATTGACGAGTTATGCAGAACAGTTGTTCCTTTTGTAAAGGACCAACACTCCTTTGACATTAGAGTCTTCACGTACGGTGTGTTTGCAAACTTACTTTCAGCTGAAAATGCTGTTAACATCTTATCATCAGAGATAACTTCAGTGCCTGAGGACATTCTGACATTTGCAGATATGGGGATGCTAAAAGATCTGAAAGAAGCGCTCAGACGATTGAGTAAACATTTTAGCTCACCAACTTTGCAACGTGAAGATGGTACAGCCTCGACCAAATCTGAGAAAAAGGCAGACAATCAAGGAAGTGCACATGACTCAGAAGCAGCTCCTCCCTCAGGAAAACAACTCGAGTGGTTTAAAGTCAGCAAGATATGGAGGGAAAAGTTAAAGAAACTTGTTAGTGCTAAAACCACCAGGATTAAAAGCCTGAGTTATGTGAATGATGCAGAATTCCTCATAGCAAAGGGAAGTAATGGTGCTGAAGTCTTCTTGGGGCTGAGAGATGATGGCACTGAAGTTGCTATTAAGAGACTGACTAAAAGCAACTATGAAGTGCTGAAGAATGAAGAAGACTTTCTACGACTTATAGAGCTCGAACATCAATCTATCATACGATATGTTGACCGTGCAGAGGATGAGAACTTTGGATATCTCTGCCTTCAACTCTGTGAATGCACTCTGGAAAAATATATCGACAATGGATTAGAATTGGATGGTGAAGATGGCAAGAAAGATGAAGGTGGTGAGAAAGATGAAGATGGTAAGAAAGATGAAGGTGGTGAGAAAGAGGAAGATGGCAAGAAAGATGAAGATGGTAAGAAAGATGAAGGTGGTGAGAAAGAGGAAGATGGCAAGAAAGATGAAGGTGGTGAGAAAGACGAAGAAAGAAGGAAAAAAGAAGGGAAAAAAAGAAAACTTGTCAAAGAGGTCCTCAAGAGTTTGAAGGTGCTTCATTGCCAAAATCCTCCAATTCTCCACCGGGATCTGAAACCACAGAATGTTTTGATCGGTGAGAGAAGAAAGAAATTCAAAGTATGCAAAATATTTGATTTTTTTTGTTTTGTTCTATGTATGATTTTGTTTTCTGAATCAATCTACACCATTTACCCTGCAGATGTTCAAGAAAGGGCAAGATTAGCTGATTTTGGCATCAGTAGACGGTTACCTAACAACCAAACAACTTATCGCACGGGCAGTGCAGGAACAAAATGCTGGATGGCCAAGGAGACTTTAGACGTAGACGTAGGAGCTAAAACACCATACAAGACGAGCACTGACATACAGGTTAGTTTTTCTGCTAAACAAATTTTCTTAACTAGGTGAAAAATCATTCAGTAATTAAACTGCTATGCTAACTTTTCAGGTGGCAGGGATGCTGATTTATTATATCCTCTCTGAAGGACACCATCCTTTCGGTGACTTGCCTGTTAAATGTGAGTACAACATTCATACAGGGAAGTTCACTTTGGACCATGTTCAAGATGTGGTGGCAAAGGATCTGATCGAGTGGATGATTGATGAAGACCCAAAGAACAGACCTACAGTGGAAGAATGCTTGGATCATCCTTTCTTCTGGGACAATAAAAGGTAGAATCACTTTAATAATTTCCAATTAATTCAGATGAATTCAACTCATTTGCTATTGCTTTCATGTTTTGTAGCTACCATTGTGTTAACAAACTAGTGTCTCTGTGATGCTGCGGTTTTCGTGAAAGTGAGTGTGCGACGGGTGGTTACATTACTGTAGTAAGTTTGCTGCCTAAAGATATAAGTCCCATAATGTTACGAGAGCATGTTTATGTACTCTTCACAGCAGTTTGTCTAGACTGTGAAAAGCTAATGAGTTAGCAGCTACGAGTTGGACTAGTTGCCCACTGACTGGAGCGTAGGGTGTTTCATTGCATTGAAATCTGTCATCACCAGATTTGGTGTCTGCACCATAAGTTGCATGCAGAAACAAACAGAGCATCTTGAGTTTGTCTAACTGGTCAGTTTTAATAAGAAAATTATAAAATGTACATGGAGACATAACGTTAATACAGAATCAAACTCCTATCGCAAAGGGGTCACATGAACTTAAACACAAAGGGCAATCAATGTAAAATGATGTGACAAAAAGGTTAAAGTTGTATAAGTTTTGCCAAAAATGCACTCTAAACATTGCTTTTCAGGAGAGTCGAATACTTGAAAATGATGGGAAACTACAAGGACATGCTAACAAAAACCCACTTACTTTCTTCGTTGGAAAAAAACATTGGGAACGAGGTTGGAATGTGGAAAAAAAAGGTGATTACAGCATAATAATTTTAGTCTTTATTTTGAGCCCTACAAATGTGTATTTCTGAACTCCACTTTATCACTTTATAACTGATGTTTGGCATCATAGTTTCCAAAGTTGGTCAAGGAGATGGAGAAGTGGACATTCTACGATCCAAATGTGTTTGGATTATTGCGCTTCATAAGAAACGTCATTGAGCATCCGTAAGTTAAAATGAGTTAAAATGATTAAGTGCTTTGATATGTCAAGAAAAAAATCACCCTCAACATCAAATTTTCTCACTGAGAGAGAGAGAGAGATCTCACTTTTTTGTTTTGTTTTGTTTTGTTTTTTTCAAATATGCTCAGAAGACTGAGCTTTTGCCCTTTGTACAAGTTTTACAAGTTTTACAAGAGTCTTTGGAACATTGATGATTAAGCAATGACTTTCAATGATCACGTTTATTAAATGTATTTCCAAATTTCTTGCTAGTTTAATCCCTCATTGATTAACATCACACCTATCTTCATGGCCACATCTTTTTTTTTGCCAATGTGTGTTTTTGTGTTTTGTAATACAGTTTTATTTTTTATCTGTTTGCAGTCCTAAGGATGCACCCAAGATTGATTGGATGTCGACATTTCCTGGTCTCTTTGATTGGGTTTATATATTTGGCAGCAGCCAAGGATTTAATTCAGAGACGCCCCTGGTGGAAATGTTTGGAACATTGTTCTCCAGAGGTTTAAAGCCACCCGCAAAGATGGAGCCTCTTAACGCCCCAGTTCAAGAATCTCAAACCATTTCTACTGAGCCAACCAAAAGAGTTGTAAAGGTGGTAAAGGTGACCTGTCTCAGCTGAGTTTATGTGAACAACAGCTAAATGCAATAAGACCTGGGCATTCAAAGTACACTGTATAACAAAAATAACGTGCTATTTGCTTATTCATGAATCATGAATATTAAGTGAAGGCAAGGTGTAGAACTATATGTAAACCATTTTTACAAGGTATTTCAACTTATTTAGCAAAAATAATCATATCAGACACAATTTATTAATTGTTTAGAGCATTATGTATTATTAAAAAATGACTGGAAGTGGACTTTAAAGCAAACACATGGCCATAAGTTAGTGTTTTATAGTTAGTTACTTTGTTCAGACCCACCATGCTGGACTACTGTTTGAGAGGAAGGGGCCGCCCAGCATGTTCCGATTTTTGTGGTACTGGTGATATCAGGACTGACACTGCTGGACAAACCAGGTGGAGAATTTTCTTTTCTGTTCCAATGTTTCTTTTTTGTTTGGTGGATTCTAAAGTAACAACTTTTTATAAGGCCTTTTAGTAATGTAAATGAGTTTGTGAATGAGTCAGAGAATGTGATTTGATTTCCTTGTATTAGAGTTTTCTTTTAACTATTGTTGGGCCTTTATTCTGAAAAGGGTTGGTGCTGTGTTCAGGAGTAATGATAAAGAAATTAATTGTTTATTTTAAACTGTAACTTTATTCACTTGATGCCTTTTGTCCATGTTGTTTAGATTGTTCTGCTACTGTTGTTGCAACCGGTTAAGCATTGTATACCTTAAAGTTTTGGACCCTGCTAACAAAAATAATTATCCCATGATGCTATCACATGGCGAATGAAACAGGGTGACCAACAGTAGAAGTGTATTTACTGTGTTAGCAAGCTGTTAGCTCATGACTATGCCAATCGAGATTCAGCCATTATTAATTTTACTGATGATCAATTTTTTACTTATTTTAGCCAAATATTTTATTCACAAAGCTAAATTTAATAAAACCCCACCCATCTTTATCGACTCCAAATTTGCCAAAGACCTCTATAGATTAATGAATGAATATTTTAACTTGCTTATTCAGCCTTATTTAAGTCTTTTTTAAAAATTGTTTATTTTATGTTCAATGATGATTAAAGTATGGTTTGTCTGGATTTCATTATGCTTAGTTTATTCCATTTTGTACCCTTTTTTTTGTTTTGTTTGTTGTCTTTGTGTTCTGTGTTTCCTGAGTTCTGTTGATTGCATCCTGGAAGATGATAAGTACTTGATAATTTTAGGTTAACCAACACTGACATCTTGCTGTGAAAAAGTATAATGCAGGCTAACATCCAAGCCAGCTCAGCAGGCTGTGTCAGTTCATGAGGTTTGCATGACAGCAGTATTGTACAGTCGCTGCGTGTCAAAGATGAGTGGTAAAAAGCGAAAGAATGGCACTGGATGTAGGATATTTGACAAGACATGGACCCCAAGCCTGTAAAGCTTGGGTCCATGTCAGTGATTTTCTGAGTCAATTTCCTTTTGTTTGTTTGTTTGTTTGTTTTATATATTCAACTATTACTTATAATGTATTTTATGATGACTCTGATGAAGGCCACGAGTCAAAACAAGTTGGTCTGACAATAAAATTGTTTGTTTATAGCCTACAAGACAAGTTCCTGGAGTGATATCTTCTCTATGCATGTTGGAAATAGATGAAGTTGAGTGAGAAATCACTACTCTATTGTAGTCAGTCATTTACTAATAATGTTTCAGTCATACTGAATTTATAAAGACAATACCAGTTCATAAATTTGTAGACAGACATTTTAATGTGACATTTTACAGTGACAGGTGTTGTGCTTTTATTGTGAAGGAAGCCTTGTCCAATATCCGTTTTGTTTTTGCCAACTCCTCTTCAGGAGCGCTCCAGTCATTTATCTTTGAATAATGACGGACGCCCAGTGTTTCACTCTGTTGAAATCCTTTAAATCTAAATGAGAATTATCGCTCAAAACAAATTTTTTTAAACGATATTTTTATTTCCGGCGTTGTACCGGAAGTTGTCTTTTTTCTCGGTCGCGTGTGGAAGAGAAACGCAGACCGCGACAGATCTCGCGAGAGTTATCGGTCTAACCTAAACTGTGAGCTTTCCTTAAACATAAATGAATTTTTTTCTGTCCCTAAACCAACCAAGATTTTAACGACAGCGTTGTCATATTTTAAAACATAATTAGTTTGGTCAAGAAGCCCCGTGGAGGAACTACTCGTACAAATCTCGCGAGAGGTTCGCAAATCGAGGGATCCCTTCTGGACACGACTATTTTGACAGCGCAGCCCCACAAAAAAAGTGACGTTGCAGGGTAAACAAACGGAGGAGAGGCAGCTCGGACGGAGGCAGAGAAGCAGCCTTTGTCCTGACATCTTTTTAAAAAAAAAAAAGATATTTCGGATAATGCAGTCTTCCAAGAGGAGTGAGAGTGACTGGCAGGGGCTCGTCAGCGAGGTAAGACAGTGGCGAGGACCGTGAACAGCTGTTGCAGAGACGGACTGATTTTTACAGAAGCTCCCTTGACCATATGGAATGAGACCCAGGTCTCTCTGCTTAATAGACGGATAGGCGCTCTTTAACATCACCTATAAAACTCCACCTCTTTGTCTTTATCTAGATAGGATAAAGACTGATTGATAGGGTCTGTTAGCATGCTATTCAGTCAGGCCGACAGCATCCGTCTCCAGGTTGGAAATGCAGTCCTGCCCACCTCTTAAACACGAATGGTGCCATACAGACCAGATATAACACACCTGTGGGGATGCATTTACTTGATAACAATGCAAGCATAAATTTAAACCCATCGTGTAAGAAGATGCGACTTATATGGATAAATAAAATAAAATGAATGAAGATATTTTGGAGGTGAAAACGCAATGTAAGCCTATAACTTATAATTAGCACCATATATCACTGAATTTAATAAAGTAAAAAGCTGTTAGATTAAGAGACTGGCTGATACTGGATTTTTTGGAGCTGATATTGATATATCAGTTAATATTCTTTATACAGAGTACAATATGCGGTAGATAGGGGTATTGAGAACTGGCACTGAACTGGTACTGGTCATTACTGAAATATTGTTAAGTTCCTGGACGATTATCGATATTTATAAGGTTACATGAACAATTGTCAGGCCAAAATTTTCAAAAGTGTAAGCTCACCTGACCTAATTTGATGAGAATGCAGCTAAATGCAATAATTCAGAAACAACTTAACTTGATACTTCTACAGAAGCTTATAACTGTTCATGCTTTTCATGTCATTTCATGTCATGTGTTTTTTGCATCACATAATGGCAATAATACCCATCACTATACTGAGTGTGCAACACATACATAGACATTTTTTCTTGCAATTATCCCTTAAATGTGGTCATCAAATAGTTGTGACAAAGATAAGAAATGGAGATTGGGTATTTTACAGTTTAACAATAAACTTAATTACACAAAATTAAGCCTATAAAGCTAAAAATAAAAACAAATCTGTTTTGTAAAAAAAGATGTCATATTGCACATATTGAACAACATGATACTGATGCTGTGATAGGTCAATATTGGTCCGATATTATCACTTGCCTTATATATTGGTTTGGCTCTATTTCACTTTTAGACATGAGCCTGTGTTTCTGGTTCTTAATGATCATATTAGCAGTTTGAGTCGGCTAAACCCCAACTCAAGTAGCCCCAACATATGGATAACTAGCCAGCAACAAGTACTGTTCAAGTTTTTCGTGGAATCATTCGCTAAAATGCGCAAAGGAACCAGGATGTTTGTAGAACTATAACGTGATGGTGAAGGGTCACATTTTGAGGATTGT
>JAJHUR010130749.1:0-10724 GCA_027495735.1 Lutjanus campechanus | reverse complement strand
GTGTGCATCTTACTTGCTGAATTCATAAAGCAGTTTCTCAAAGATGAGAATGGGTCCAGTTGAGCTGAGGATGATGAGAGGCTGCCCACCAAACACACAGAAGACCGTCCCCGCTAAAGCAGTGCCGAGGAAACTCTCCATCACTCCCTTTGAAAAGAGAGGGGAAGGACATAACAAATTTAGTCAGGTATTGCATGAGCTGGATCGTTTCTGGATTGGTTGAGCATGTTGCAGCCTTTATAAAGACCTGGTAATTGTCTGTAGCGTCCCCTAGCAGCCCCCCAAAGGTGATGGCATTGGTGATGCAGCCCAGGTAGATGAAGAGTACAGCAGAGATGGACTGGATGTGGAAGCCGTCGTAGATGTCACTACAATACCACGGGAGCTTCCGTTTGATGTCCAGCCACAGCCCACCTCCAAACCTGTCGAAACAAGGTCGAACACATCGTTAAGACGACAGAACCAGGATGTCATGTGATCCAGTCGTATCGAGCCTGCTCATACCTCCCAGTGAATTTCAGCTCCTCTCCGAGCTCATGCGGGGCTGGGAGCTCCTCATCTTCTCCACCGGCTGCGCCGCCGGCCGAGCCGTTCATTTGACCCAGCTCGTTCAGGTTCAGCACCGACTTCCTGCAGTAGACATGAAAACAGAACTTGAAGGTAGAACTAATCGAAAGGTGACATCCTCAAATGTCCTGTTGCTCTGTAACTGCTGGATGTGCAACTAAGCAACTCTGCTAACAAGTTCACCATATGAAATTAAAAGACGATGCTCCCCTCAAGTGGCCAAAGATTTGTTATCAAAGGTTTAAATATCATTAAGTGTGTACTTGCCTCATTTCTGCTGATGGAACCTTCTTTGGGGGTTCGATGCGTATTTTTGGGTCCCATTCCCCAGGAGGGAGGACGATCACCTCATCCAGAAACTCGTCAACACCTGCAATCAAGTCGTCACGGTCCCTGGCTTTATAGGCAACGTCACTGAAGAGCTGACGGGAAATAAATAAACAAAATTGAAGTAACAAATGTAAAGTGTGCATGAGTGAAGTCTATCAGGGCCGCACAGTGTCAGTCGCTTACATCATCCACCATGAGCGTGGCGATAGCTCTGCCAATCTCATTGTAGGACTTGGTTTTGCCGTGAGGACCCAGCAAGATGAAGAGAAACCTGTCGGAACAGAAGGAGACGAGGCTGATAAATGACAGGACACCCAGACGCTAGAGGGAAATAAACAGGGAGACATAAGAGTCGCCCACCTTGTTGGCACAGGGACCTCGGTGAGGCCTCCCAGAGTCGTGGCCTGGGCCAAACGTACGAAGGAGACGAAAGGTTTGTCCAGAAAATCCACCTCACCAATCAGGACGTTAGACGCTTCGGCATCACGAGGAATCTTTTTCATGAATTTGTTCTTCAGCTGGCAGGGGAGAGAGGAGCAGAAAGAGGCGACAGGAGGGAGAGGATGAGTGGAAATCACATATCTGAAGCATGCTGCGCTGCAGATGACCTCCCCCAGCTGCTTCTGTGCACAGTGATCAGCTGGCGTCTGCTGTTGGTGGCTAATCAGATCAGATCTGGTGGGTAGACAACAGTAGTTGACTCGTTACAGAAAAACAAAAGCCACAACGAAAGCTAGATCCTCCTTAAACCTGAGCGGCTGTGCTTTCAGTTACAGACCATTTGTTCCTCCTTAAGTCCAACTCAATACTAAACACTAAAACCTTTTTGAGGGTGTCGATACTGGCCAATCCTTCTGCCCAACACTTTCAGATAACAAATACTGGATGGACTGTCATGAAACTTGGCAAAAAATGAAAGGTTTTCTGGGGATGAATTCTAATAACTTTGGTTATCCCCTGACTTTTCATCTAGAGCCACCAGCATTTAATATCTTCACTTATCCAGTGAAATATCTCTGCTTGATAGATTGGCACAAAATTTGGTGCAACCTTTCATGATTCTCACAGGATGTTTTTAACTGACTCTGGTGAGGCTGACATTGCTGATTTAGAGTGAAACCACTGTTACTGCAGGATGGCAGTTTTTTTTTCCACTGTAACATAAAGAATATCCAACACACCCTTAAAGCAGCGTTCAGACAGATAATAATTCATTGGACTTCAGGCTGCTTCACTGACACAGCAGGCTAATACTCTGGCAGAACTGCTTCTCTGCTACACTGCTACATTCAGTCCAAGTTGTTACGATGAAAGATAATTTAAATTCTTCCTCACAATATTAAGAACTGCTGTGCAGCATTTTGACATCTGATTAGCCTTCAAACTTGTGGATCTGTCACTCAGACTGGACTTCCTGGGTCGTATTTCTTTGTCTCACCTGTACCTGAAACAACAACCAGAAGCCTGCACAGCAACCAACTGCTTTGTTATGATACAGTGCTGTTTTTTGGACTGAATGTCCACTGAGCAGACCGTCCTCTGCTCACTGTTTTGATGCCAGGCTGCTCGCCTAAATTTCATAAACACCATCTCCAGCCCAGGATCCACCTGTAGGGTCTGAGTCACTACCAGCTCCCTGTTTTCCTTGTAGAAAGTGACAAGATCAGACACCAAGCATCAATGCTGGACATATTCTACATTCACACAATAATCACAGCCGTGTGAGTTTGATGACTGATATTTTGACATATTTTTCTGCATGTACCATACATTAATGCTTACAACTAGGTCCATCCTCAATGTGACACAAGCTATCAAATTGCTTTCAATTTTACATTCCTGTCTAATGAAAGACACAGACAGGAGGGGAGACATCAGCCACCGTCTATTACATGCCCGCCTCCAATGTCTCAAAAGTCAACTTGACAAGCGAGTGAGTGTTGAGCAGGTGTAAGAGTGTAGGGAGGTTCGAGCTCGTGCTCGTCCCGTGCTCCGTGATCAATGCTTGCAATGCCGCATTTGTAGACGTAGGCCAGAAATGCCCCCGTGTGAGGATGCTCTTCCGCTCACAGACACTGTTCTGTGCACTCGTATCAAGTGCACGCACCTGGTTTCTATGTGCGCAGGATTTGAGACTAATTAAAGACTAGCGGAGGAGCTCCATTTCTCGCTCTTTATCGGTCTCGTTCCTCTTTTCAGTGCAGCCGACGCAACGTCTCCTTCCTCTCCTCAACAAACAAAAATAAAGCATCCAACTACTGATTTGGATGTCCGTTACCATGGCAACAGCAGAAGCTTCGAAGCATTTGGGTAAGCCCGGCACACAACACCGTTTTGCAGCTCTTTCGGTGCACCCCTCCTCCTCCTCCTCTTCCTCCTCCTCACCAAGGAAGCACGTGGCAGTGCAGTGGTGGGTGCTTAAATTAAAATCTCCTCATAATCTGTTAATGCTGCTTTCAGAGTCAATTCACCAACTGGTCCTCTTTCACTCTTCTTGGCCCTGAGCAACCATAAACAAGACATTTCAATCTCACACGCTATGAACTAATTTAGGATTAATCCACTCACTCAAGTTTTAGTTGCCATCGGCGGCTATACTGCAGTGAGTTTACAAGTTTTATCCTCCTCCAGTAGGCACAACACGTTCTGACGTCACGTACTTTACTATATGAGCGTACATACTGGTCCGATCAGCTTCTGTGAACAAATAATTAAAGCACACTCACATGCATGAGATCATTTCTTGCTTTCTTTGAAGTTCTTTGATTTCATATTTATCCAAATGACACACTCGCGCACCAAGTGAACAAATACAAAAGTCCAAATCAAAAGAAAAAGCGAGTGGCAGAAACTGCTAATGTTCTTCATGGTTCTACTTTTTGGGGAGAGGCTCAAACAATTAAGCTCAAAAGAAGGAGATTAAAAAACTGCACACAAACACACCAAATCAAAAGTACAAACGCACATGCAGGTACGAGCACAAACACAATTTAACAAACGCCCACCTCAGCTCCCAGTGTGGATTAGAGGGATTAAGTAGTTCAGACGACTCTGTACACCTTCTCATAAAACAAGGCTCAACTTTTTTCACAGCAACACACAAAACAAAACAAAAAACACACACAGACACACACCTGTAAGAGAATGTGTCACTTAATGTCATTTGTTAGCTGCGTACAGAGCTGAAATAATCATTAATTTCCCATAGGCAACAGGAGATGAGCTGATTACAAATCAATAACAGCTTAGATGTATGTGTTGACACAATTGAATGTACAGCGTGTGTGGATATTAAAGGGGCAGTCCACCAATTTTACACATGAAGGACAGTTAAATCATCGTTATGAGGACTTTTCAACCTTTAAACTGTTGTCTGTCCTCTGCGGCTCTGCAGGTCTGTCAAGTCTGAAATAACTGTGATGATGTCATAGTGATGTCTGGAAGTGGGCCTGCACGATATAAGGAACATCTGTGATTTATGATAATATTGGTGAACATTACAATGATGATATTTCTTACGATAAACAAATATTGTGCAGCTTGTTTCCTCTAGAAGTTGCCGCAACTGTTCGGCATTTATTACTAGGGATGTGCGCGATTAGTAGACTATACAATTCACCACCCTCACTAGTCGGAAATACTAGTTTAAGTATTTATCAATGTTTTATTCATGCACAATGCTAACTGTTGCCTCTAAGATGTTATGAAGCTGCCCGCCACTAGTAGGGGCTGCAGCACCGTCAGATGGCAGCTCTTCTCGCCCAGTGTGAATGCCCCAATGGCACAACCCCACATGTTGTTATCAACAAAATCGACCGTCGTAAAATCCACGCAGTTTGGGAGTGTTTTAATCTAGAAAATGGAAATAATGTTGAATGTAGACTGTGACAGAATAAACTGCCATAGAATCATTCAACTGGAGCAACATGTGACCACATTCAGCAAAGACACGGACATTAACCTGCAAGCAGAGCAGCTGCTGCTAGCACTGCTAACGTTAGCCACACGGTGTGTCAGGCTGGGAGCTAACGTCAGCTCCTCAGGCTCTGTGATCCTTTTTGATCAGAAAAGTTGAGGTTTTTAGTGAGTTGTTGTCATGTTTTGTAGGTTAATGTGCAACGTTCATAATAAACGGTGCAAAGTGTCACATTTCAGCGATATTCAAAATACGATTTGGCGAATGTAGACTGTGATTAACGGCTTCAAATTACTCTTTATACACACTGTGTTTTTTGGACAGTATTTAACATTATCAATTAATAAATTGTGCTAAATTTGAACTGCTTTTTGAGTGTTTTCTTACTGTTAGACTATTAAAAACATATCAATGAACCACACTGCTGCACTGGTTGACATGTTCCTTCATTACCATGAACATAGTTCATGAACACTTGAGTTTATTTCGACTCAGTTCCACACACACCATCCTGCTGCACAAAACACTCACTACAGCACCAAATGAGGATTAATCAAGAGCAACTTGGATTTACGTTTTTAGCAGGAAAAATGGAACTGAAAGCTACAGACAGAAAGTCATAAAGTACTGAGAGACAAACTGTTGACATTGTTGGTTTTGGTCTTATTGTAGGTTTGTCGACAGTAACCATACAGAATGTAAATGTCGACTGTCCCCTGCCTTAGTCATTACATTACATTTATTCAAGCAAATATGTGCATTAAATTATGTGGAAACATCCCAAAGGAACCTAAGAACCCTTAGAGTAACTTTGCCAACCCTGACTGGGGACCAGACAAGAGAACACACATGCACACACATAAAATACTGAAGATAAAAGTTACCTGGTCTGTGCTTGGTGTGTCTGAAATATCATTCATGCTTCGGCTCTGGGCATGATCTGCAAATAAACCGAAAACACTGATATTTGATATTTAAAACACATGATATACCATCCTAGATTTTTAAAAACAACAAAGAAGCAGGTGTTTCAGTGTGTTTGAGTGGAATTTTATTCAATAACAGCTGAGTAAGGATGTAAAATTCATCCAATTAAAGGGTTATAAGAGCAACAGAGGGGGCATTCAGTTGTGTCCAAAATGTGTGCTAGAACTTTACACTTTGCGTGGGGATTATTTTTTAATGACTCATTTCCCTTTCTTTTCCTCAAAGCAGATTTGGGAACGAATAAAATCGAGAACATACCACACAGAGCCCCCAAAATCCTTTCATAATCCTCTTCACCCACATAGATTCACAAATAGAAATTAGCAAAGGTGCACACAATAGGACCAAAATCTCTAATGTAAATGCACATTATGTCAAACACACTGTATTCATGGTGAGTATATATACACACACAAAGCCATCTCAAAGTGTTGGAATCATGCAGTAGCGGGGAGTTAGCTGGGGGATCAGTGTTGATTAAAAGTGAGAGCCTGGAGATTAGAATTTGGTAAATAGCTGCAAATATGGAGTGTTTATTAACAAAGTTAAAATACTCCAGCTGAATTATGTAGCATTCAAAATCCTACAAGTTTTATCAGTGAAATGTGCTCAGAGTATCAGTAAAAGTACTGACTGTGAAGTAAAATGTCTCCTGCTGTGACTGATATCTGATTTTATGTGACATTATTAGATGCTTCACACTGATGCATCAATATTAGAGGAGCATTTTACTATTGGAGCTGCTGCAGGTGGAGATACTTTGAACTACTTTATATACAGTTAGATAGCTCAGTTCAGTGGTTCCCAGCCTGGGGGTTGGGCCCCTCTAAAGGGTCATCAGACAAATAATGGGAGAGTAAATAAGAAAAAACAAAGTTCTGCTGCACAAGTCTGTTTTCAGATTTTGTGCTTTTTGTGAAAATATTAGAGAGCAAATGTCTCTTCGGTGAAACTGACAACAACTCCAGTGCTTCCTCTAGTTTGACAGCTTTACAGTTTATTTGACTTTTTTAAATTATTTCTAGCCATTATTTCACTTACAGTAACGTAACAAGTTCTCGGGAAAGGGGTGAGCATTTCAAGCAAAAACACAACTGAATATTCATTGAGAACTATTCAACCATTCTTCACTCTCAAATGACTGTGCACAGTTGTTGCAGAGTTGTGATATGCTTGTTGTTTTACTTCCTTGTCCCCGAACCGTAGTTGAGAGTGATTCTGGCTAATTTATTCTGGCTTGTAGCTGGTCACTTCGGTTTAGCAGTATGGATGGCTCGGCTCTACTCAAATAACGTCATGTTCACTTCACCTGCCCCTCCTCTGCTCCGCTCCATGTGAGTGGAGGAGCTCGATGAGAGAACACAGGAGAGGAGAAAAAACTTCTGACTGTAAATGACAGCACAAGTCAGTTTAGACTCTCACAATGAGCTGAAATGAACCAAGTCCACCTAAATTTGGTAATGACTGGGAAACACTGGTTCAATTATTAACTGCATTGTATTTTATAAGCTCATTATATGTTTATCTTATATAAAATCTTAATCAGAAAAGTTGTTTTTTGTCAAATTCAGTGGATGTTGTGGAGAAGAAGTATAAAGTGGCATAAAATGGAAATACTCAAGTAAGGGGTACCTCAAAATGTTGCTTAAGTATAGTACTTGAGTAAAAATACTTTCCACCTCTGTTGTATAGACAGTAATCATAGGATGACAGATGTGGTGGTATGGTGTGTGTGTGTGTGTGTGTGTGTGTGTTTGTGTGGTTTAGACTCACGCAGGCGGCCAAGGCTGCTTGACTGCCGAGAGCGTAGGTCTTCTGTGGAGCGGTGGATCCCAGAAGCTGAACTAGTACTACGATTCAGATTAACCTGAGGACTACGGTCTGACAGAGCAGCAGCAGCAGCAGCAGCAGCAGCAGAAGAAGTGAAAACGATGAGCACAGAAGAGGTGATTTTATGAGGGAAAGGTGAAACAGGTGGTGATCAACATGAAAAACAGAGGAAGCATCAGGATGTCATTAGGTTAGATTACTTCGGTTATTGCTGATTGGTAGATGAAGATACATACAAACGGAACACAAACTTACTGGAAGCAGCGTTGGAGGACTTTCCTATATCTGCCAGCGAGCGGTGGATCGGTTTCTTGGTCTGGTGACGGTGCTTCCTGAGCAACACAAAGCTGATCTTCTCCTTCAGATCCGGAGCAATGAGACCATCAGCTATCTGCCGATCCACAATGTCATCTGGAGTAAAAGTTTACAGCACAGGGTGATTTTACAAGGATTAAACCATTTACTACACATTAAGTAACTGGATTTGACCAGTTTTACGTTGATTTTACAGCCTCCTAGAAAGCTAAATCAGTGTCAGTTCACTTCATAACAAAATTAACCTAAAAATAAACAAACACTTGAAACTTGGTTGATTTCTTGCTTGAAAACATTGTTGCTGCATGTAAGGACTGTTTTGAAATCGCTTTTCTCTGGTGAGTTCAAGGTCATTTGAGATTTGAGAGTCAGATGCTGAACAGCAACTTTTTAAAGGTGCTATATGTAAGAATATTATTTTTTTTTTAAATTTAACAATTAACTAAAATTATCAACAGAATGTGAAGAAATAACCATTTTGACATTATGTTAAAACAAAGGAAAGCCCTTCGCACATCTATTGAAACACGACAGGTGCGTTGGAGAGAGAAGACCCAAGAGTTGCGAAAGGACTCCCGCACACTGTCCAACTTGCAATATAAAATTTATTTGCAACGTTTCGGTACTAGACCTTCATCAGGCAAAGGTCTAGTACCGAAACATTGCAAATAAATTTCATATTGCAAGTTGGACAGTGTGCGGGAGTCCTTTCGCGACATTATGTTAAAGACATCTATGCATTGTGTTGCAGCGATATCTTCTGAAGTTAGCATGCTAACTAGCTAGCCTCAGCCTGTCCTGTCTCATAATACCACTCTCAGTGTATCTCAAGAGGTGATACTGAGTCAATGTAGCGTCCAATCTGCCCTCAATCCAAAAGCACCTAGATGAACCTGAAAACCTCATTCCAGCAGTCCAAAGCTCCTGTCCTGGAGGTGTTAACACCAACACTTCACTGGACCGACAAGCTCCCAGTCTGGACAGAGTCAGCTTACAGGACCGCTAGCTGCATGGCTAACTGAGCTAACAAGCTGATGGCAGTTTAACTGAGTAACTAAGTGATATGTTGCCCCATATTTGTTTTGTTTGGTTTTTACATCAATGATGCTTCCTGCTCAAACACAGCCAAAGTTGATGGACGATATTTCCCAGGTGTTGAACATTTAATGTGAAGATGTCGACCATATTATCATCACCATCTTGTTGCTGCTGTTTACATTCAACATGACACAAATTCAAAAAATGCACTACAGAATTATTTACTGGGTGGAAATGTACAGTATATGTATGTGTATTTATTTTGTAAAGTAGTGAAAAATAATGGAAACTATCACTTGTCTGGAGGGTAGACTAGCCTAAAACTTCAATGAAACACTTTGGAAACACTGCGAGCAGTACGGTTGGTTTGGGGATTTATTTTCTAGCGGTCTTGATCAGAAACAATAATGGAGAAATTTTGCTGCACTCACCCACGATCTGTGGCAGTGAGTAACCCTCCAGGTCGAGCAGAATGCTTCCCGTCTGCAGGCAGGTCCTGAGCTCAAACAGGCTGTGGAGGGTCAGCGTGGACACATGGGGCTTGCTCCATCTCTCTCCTCCCTCCTCCACCTTCTCCTCAAACTTCACCCACCTACAGAGACCAGGAAAAAAAAAAGTTTTGGCTGTGGAATTCAGTAAATGAAGTGGTGTTATTTGACTGTTTAAAGAGAGACAGAGTGATTGATTTGTCCGAGTTCAGGAGTGTCAACCAGCAGGATGTTGTTATGTAATTTAAACTATAGCTTTAATCACATGTAGCTCTCTGACCCATGATGTCTCAACCTTCAACCTCTAAATCCCATCAAAAGTGACCCCAAATCCTAAACTAATGAAGTCTCAGACGCCTGTATGTTTGTGTGTATATGGGTGTGTGTACCTTGCAGACTCTTTCCACTCTAATTCACCCCCCTCATGCTGTAGTGTGTCCATCTCAGTGAATATTGTGGGCGTTGGGGTGTTGTCATCGTCCCCCAGGATGTGGCGCAGCCGCTCTGCTGCAGGGGACACTGCAAAACAGAGACAAAACAAGAAATAGGGGTCAGATTCATTTTTAAATTCACATTTTAGACATGTCAGAAGCAGCGTACATGCAGTAAACCAACCTGAAACGGACAAGTGCAACAAGCATACTAATGTGGTTTTCAACAACACTTTGGTCCAGAACAATAATCTGTCTCAAGTCTGTCCAGATCAACATGAAATTGGCCAAATGGACTTTCTTAATTGCACCACCCTCAAGACAAGCTTTACACCTGTAGCCTGGCATGCAGTGTAGCCGCAGGGATGCAAAATCTGTAACTCCAGGACTTTGGTTCAGACTAAAATATCTCAACAACTATTGGAGGGATTAACATGAACTTTGGTTAAGACATTCATGTTCCCATCAAGATGAAATGTAATAACTTTAGTGATCCTTTGACTTTTCATCTAGCGCCATCATCAGGTTAAAATGCTGCAGGAATGAGTCTTACAACACAGAAACGAGTTAGCATATCAGCACCCCCATCCCGTCGTCTTGAAGTCTGTGGGTTTTTTGATTGGCTGAAATAAGGTCTGTGGTTAACACAAGCTTAAAAGACTGTCACGCTTTCTTCTACAACATAAAATGTCAGTGAAATATCCACTCGTGAATTTTGAAGCTTTTATTTGTCTTTAAAAAGGTAGTTGCTGACAAGGGGCACATTAAACATCAGCCCCCAGCTGATTTCAAAGTTTTCTCCTCTGTTCTTTCCAGTCAATA
>JAJHUR010130748.1:6968-20847 GCA_027495735.1 Lutjanus campechanus | reverse complement strand
GGACTGGGCTGACTAATAAACTTGTCCAGATTTCTAGAAATGAGAGCGGCTCCATCCAAAGTGGGATGAATGCCGTCTCTCCTGATAAGACCAGGTCTTCCCCAGAATGTCCGCCAATTATCTACAAAGCCCACATTGTTATCTGGACACCACTTCGACAGCCAGCGGTTGAAAGATGACATGCGGCTAAACATGTCATCACTAGTGGTGTTAGGTAGGGGCCCATATAATGGTAGTACTATCACTGAAGACCATGTTCCCAACCTGGGGTCCATGGGCCTCATTTATAAAACTGTGCATAGGATTCACCTTAAAAGATGGCGTACGGATGAAACACAGAAAGTGCTTGCGCACAAAAATATTTATTTTATTTAAAAATCAGGGCATAGGCTCATCCCATGCTGGTTTGCTGTTATAAATCACAATCAACATAAAATGTGGTGCACCTTTTGCGGACGTCATGTGACACCCATAATTGCCTATAAATGGTCAATGCAATGCCCCAAATTAATAATCATTCACACTGACTCCAGAAGGATAATCGTGGCAAACGCTGCAGGAAAGGCTAAAAAAGGACTGTCACACAGAATGACAGAATGAAATCAATGTTTTTGTTGCGGAGGTTGAAATGAGGAAAATATGTTATTTGGTGGACACACTGTTGACATTACAGACACCAAAAAGGCATCAGAGTGGCAGCGTGTGGCTTAGAATACTACTGCCTCACAAATACACTCACCAAGAGTAATTAAAAAATAAGTGGTCCGACAGAAAAGTAGAAACCAGAAAGCACAGAGCCATAGGCCGTGTGAGTGTGTGTATTTGTACAAAAAATACAAAAAATAGGTCCGCACACCAGAAACTGCTCCTTTTAGGAAATTTAATGGTATCACCACATGTGACGTTTCAGGCACCAGCCCTTTATTGATACTTAATGAAAAGTTGTTACATTGCTGTGGTATTTTTCATTAACTATCACTACCTTTTGCAATTTTAGAGGCACCTCTATCTTAAATGCAATTTTTTAAGAAGGATATCCTAGGTACTGCTGGCCTTTTTTTTGTAAATATATATATCTTTTATAAATATATATTTTTTGGACATATTACGCTGTTCGTAAAGACTGTCTGTGAAAGTCTGTGTTCATTAATCCCTACTGGGCTATTTTGTACTTTTTTGTAAGGTGCTCACATTATTTGTTTAATGACCACCATTGGTTGTATATATGGAGATGTGTCTCCACATCTTGTTCATGTCTGATGAAGGCCTGGTGCCGGAAACGTCACATGTGGTGATACCATTAAATTTCCTTAAAGGAGCAGTTTCTGGTGTGCTGACCTATTTTTTGTATTTTTTGTACTTTTGTATCTGTTCTTCTGTCCAGCACCCAATATTCATCGTTTTGGATGTGCTTGCTGTTTTTTGCCGCGGGTAGCAAAAAGACACCTCGCTCTTTTGATGAGAAACTTACTGTCAGGGAATCCCACCAGAGCAGAGGAGTGTTGAAGACAGAGGGGGTCACAGAATGAGCCAGACACACGGGATGATTTAGTAGCCTGCATAATGGGTAATGTGTATCCCCTTGTTTGCATTGTAAACAGTTTCTGTTTCTTTTATTCAGTGTTCCAGCAGGTCAGAGGTGCTGCAGCTGTGCACCCTGCGCCTCCACTGCATCTCGGCTGTGTCCTTCTAGAAACAATCGAGTCCACACATTTAAACACAGAGATAAAACAAACTGAAAGCCATTAAAAATAAATGGAAAACAAAACACTATATATCTGCTCAACTGGATCACTGAAAACGGCATTGCTATGTTGTGATTTCCCGTACCTGAAAAACTTTGTGGGAGGTCTATGGACGGTTGAAAGTATGCGTAGGAATGCGCACCCTTTTCTGCATAGTATTTTTTTTATAAATCTCAACGTTGGCGGTGAAAAATGCATTCACACATTTCAACGCCGTTTCCACAATCTTTTGTGCGCAGCAACCTTTATAAATGAGGCCCCAGGTCCCCATTAGTGGGGTGCCAAAAATCACAGGGGAACCCCATGTGATTTTTGGTAAGGCTTTGTCTACATTTGCCCATTACAATGTATACAAAAGTCTGTATACAAAACTATTTAAAGAGATGCATTTTTGCCCTCAATAAAAAACAGTAGATTACTTAGCATGTTTAAGCCTACTCTGTTGGTTTGTTAAAAGACAAAATGTTACACTGTTATACTAGAAAAGGGGACTCCGCTTTTCATAGATACAAGTAGGTTGGCTCCAAGGAAAAAAGGTTGGGAAACACTGTTGTAGATTTTAGACCTGTAAACTGGAGTCTGCTGAGTTTTAAATCTCAGGTCTTGAACTGGTCAGCTGTGCTTGGATACTGTGAATTGTATCGTCCAATCCTGGTTACAGTCACTGATTGGATGTTTGGACTGACACGACCTCAGATTGTTCTAATTCTGATGTGACCAGATTTACATTATTCTACCTGTCTGTCTGTCTGTAGTTGAACTACGAGCGGTGGCGTGCCTTGCTCAGGGGTTTCTGGGTAGCTGTGGTGGTTTACTCGATGCTGGTTCTCATCCTGGTCTACACCTTCCAGTTCCCCTCTTCCCCTCACACCTGGAGCTACTACAGTGGACTCAGCACTCACAGGTACACACAAGTAGACACAAGTACATACAGGTACATACAGGTGCATACAGGTACACACAGGTATATACAGGTACACACAGGTATATACTAGGGATGCATGCAATTAGTCGACTGTGTGATTAAACGTCCCCACTCTTGCTATAGACGGCACCAGAAATACTGGTCATTTAAACTATTTATCAATATTTCATTGATACAGCCATTTTTATCATAGATTTTTACTCTTGATATACATGGGGCGGTGTTGTGCCTTCTTCAAGCTCGGGTCCTCTACCAGAAGCCTGGGAGCTTGAGGTTTCTGCGCAGGATCTTAGCTGTTCCCAGGAGTGCGCTCTTCTGGACAGAGATCTCAGATGTTCTTCCTGGTATCTGCTGGAGCCATTCTCCCAGCTTGGGGGTTACCGCTCCGAGTGCCCCGATCACTACTGGGACCACTTTTCCCTTTACACCCCACATCTTCTCCAGCTCCTCCTTGAGACCCTGGTATTTCTCCAGCTTCTCTTGCTCTTTCTTCCTGATGTTACTGTCACTTGGGATCGCTACATCCACCACTGTGACTGTCTTCTGTTCTTTGTCTACCACCACTATGTCCGGTTGGTTCGCCATAACCAGTTTGTCTGTCTGGAACTGGAAGTCCCACAGGATCTTTGCTCGGTCATTCTGGATCACCTTTGGAGGTGTCTTCCACCTTGATCCTGGGAGCTACAGCCCATACTCAGTACAGATGTTCCTGTGTACGATGCTAGCCACCTGGTTATGACGCTCCATGTATGCCTTCCCTGCCAGCATCTTACACCCTGCTGTTATGTGCTGGATTGTCTCAGGGGCATCTTTGCACAGCCTGCACCTAGGATCTTGTCTGATGTGGTAGATCCCAGCCTCTATTGACCTTGTGATCAAGGCTTGCTCTTGTGCGGCCATGATCAGTGCCTCTGTGATGTCTTTCAGTCCAGCCTTTTCCAGCCACTGGTATGTTTTCGCTATGTCAGCCACTTCCTCAAGCTGTCGATGGTACATGCCATGCAGGGGCTTGTCTGTCCATGCCATCCCTTCTGGCTCCTCCTTACTGGGCTTCTGCTGCTTGAGGCATTCGCTCAGCAGGTCATCATTGGGGGCAATCTTCCTGATGTACTCCCAGAGGCTTGCTGTTTCCTCCTGGATAGTGGCTCTGACGCTCACTAGTCTGCAGCCTCCTGTCTTCCGTTTAGTGTATAGCCTCAGGACGCTGGACTTAGGGTGAAACCCTCCATGCATTGTAAGGAGTTTCCTTGTCTTGATATCAGTGGCTTCGATTTCTTCCAGTGGCCTGGGTAGTCCAGCAGGGTATCTGATCACTGGCATAGGTGTTTATTGCCTGGATCTTGTTCTTGCCATTCAGCTGACTCTTCAGGACCTGCCTCACCCTCTGAAGGTATTTGGCTGTGGCTGATCTCTGTGCTGCCTCCTCATGATTGCCATTTGCCTGTGGGATCCCCAGGTATTTGTAGCTGTCCTGAACATCTGCTATGTTGCCTTCAGGTAGTTCAACCCCTTCAGTGGTGATCATCTTCCCTCTTCTGCACACCATCCGTCCACACTTGTCCAGTCCGAATGACATCCCGATGTCATTGCTGTATCCTGGTGAGGTGAATGAGGGAGTCAATGTCACGCTCACTCTTGGCATACAGCTTGATGTCATCCATGTAGAGGAGGTGGCTGATCGTTGTCCCACTTCGGAATCGGTATCCAAAGCCACTCTTGGTGATGATCTGGCTGAGGGGGTTCAGGCCTATGCAGAGCAGCAGGGGGGACAGTTAATCTCCTTGGTATATACCACATTTGATGCTAACTTCTGCAATTGGCTGGAGTTGGCTTCCAGAGTTGTCTTCCACAACCCCATCGAGTTCTTGATGAAGGCTCTAAGTGTCCGGTTGATCTTATACAGGTCTAGGCACTCCAGTATCCATGTGTGTGGCATTGAGTCATAGGCCTTCTTGTAGTCAATACAGGCAGTGCACAGGTTGGTACTTCTGGTCTTACAGTCCTGGGTGACTGCCCTGTCAACCAGTAGCTGGTGTTTGGCTCCTCTGGTGTTGGTGTTGTGACAGGAGCTTCCATGTTGTACTCAGGCAGGTTACAGGTTGGTAGTTGGATGGTACTGGGCCCTTCTGTGGGTCCTTCATGATGAGGACTGTATGGCCTTGGGTCAGCCACTCTGGGTGGGTTCATCTGTGCTGCCAGTCGTTCATGGAGTGCGGTTAGCTTTTTGAGCCAGTAGGCGTGGATCATGTTGGGCCCTGGTGCTGTCCAAATCTTAGACACTCTTTCTTGGACATCTGCAGTGGTAATTTATACTGGTTCCTGTTCTGGGAGGCTACTGTGGTCTGCTTTCAATTCGAGCAACCACTGGGCATTGGTGTTATGTGGTTAGGTTTCTTTATTGTCCCCTCAGGGAAATTTGTTGTGCAGCAAGAGTTTACATTAAAACACAATACACAATGCAATAACAATACAACAACAACAATAATACAAGTAAAAGAAAGCAGCATACTAGTTCAAGGGAATGGAAATTTCATATCAAATGCAAGAGTGCCTAAGTGCAGGTGTGCAAAAGAAAGTGCCATGATAGTGCAGGACTAAAGACAAGGTGCTAGCTGCTATTGAGCATATCAATAGCAGTTGGAATGAAAGAGGTATGAAATCTTTTTGTCCTCCGAACAGGTGCCCTGAAACGGCGACTTGAGGGCAGCAGCTCGAACTCCCCCTGAAGTGGGTGGTCCTGAGAGACCAGTATAGCATTAGCCCTGCTAAGAACCTGCCTGTTATAAACGGCCAAAAGCTTGTTCTGACTCCTCCCTGAGATTTTACTGGCACTTTTCACAAGACATTGGAGTCGATTTCTACATGACAGATTAAGGTTTCCAAACCAAGCAATAATACAGAAAGTTAAAACAGATTCAATGAAGCTCCTGTAAAAGAGCATCATCATCTCAGTGGAAACATTAAAGGAGTTCATTTTCCTCAAGAAGTAAAGTCTCTGTTGGACTTTTTTCGACACACGATGATGTGATGCCTCCTCCCAGATACTCTTCCAGTAGCGCTCAGTTTCAGCCTTTGGTGGGTCTATCTGGGTGTTCTTACTACCCTGCCATTGAGAGAAGACCTTAGCTGGGTTGTTGGAGAACAGTCTATTTATTCTCCTGGTCTCAGCTTCTCTGCTGTATCTCCAGGCCAGGGCTGTGAGCCTCTGCTTGGCAATCTCCAGAGCTTCATCTATGGACAGCTTGTTGTATCTCCTTGGCACTTCCTTCCTGATCTTTACACCTTTCTGTAGCTCAGTTAGTAAGCTAAACTCCCTCCTTGTTGCCGTGATCTTGCTCTCCAGTCTCCTCTTCCATGGAGGGTTCCCCTGCTCCTTCCGGCTACTGCTGTTCATCTTGTAGCCTAGCATGCGTAGGATGACTGTTGCTGCTGCATACATCAGCTGATTGGTCTCAGCGATGGTTTTTGTGGATATAGTCATCAGTGCCATGTTCACGTCTTCCAGTAGAGATTCATTTGGTACTTTGTCTCTTAGCCTTGGCAGGTAGGTAGTTCTGTTTCCCCAGGATTCTGTTATCTGTTCTCTCAGGTCAGCTGCCCTTGTGTTCAGGGTGTCTGCGCTTCTTGGGGCTTGGTACCCAATCTCATTATTCGGGGATGCAGATGACATCCCCGCACTGACCTGTCGTCCTGGCTCCCCCTTGCTGTAGCATCTTTGTACCGTAGATGAGGCACATTGTACCTCATCAATCTCTAATTGCGACAGTAGGTTCTTCTTACGGATATTAGAGCACTGAGTCACAAGTTGCTTTGCAGTCTTCGTGGATGTGGGGTTTTGAAGCATCCATAGGTCCCACATCCTCTTCATATACCCTCTCTCACTGGGGTTGCTGGTGTAGTAGCATTCCAGCAGTGTTTTGTTCTCTGTCCTGCTCCATGTATGTCGTGTTCCAGTAGCCAACTTCTCGTCAGGGTGTCCTGGTCCCCAAACACCTAACACGGACTTTGTTGGACTGGGCGACGTCCGAGCCAGTATGGCTTTATGGGGGGCAGTTACTTTACTTCAGTCAGACATAAACAGTTAGTTGTGTTTGCTGCCACAGAAAAAAAAAAAAGTCCCTGTTTCTGTAACAATAAGACAGGATCTTCCTAAACTCTGCAGCTTCATGAAAAGCTAACTTAGCTAGTTGGTTGTTTTCTTGCCATAGAGGGAAAAAAATCACAAAAAAATACAAACAATCATTTGATCAGATCAGATTTGCTACTCAGCTTCCAGCTTTGAAAAGTATCTGGAAGACCTCTAATTTTAGGCTGACCTCCGTCACACAGGTTACCCACGAGCCCACCTTCCTTAAAGTCCGTCAGTGCTTTACTAATATATTTGATGGTTGTGGATGAATATTAGTGCTGCATTAATGTGTACATATGTTGCATTTTACTGCTGTAGATGTTCAAGGTTGAGCTCATTTTAGCCACTTTATACTTTATACTGTTAGGTACTTTAAAGGTATAGTTAGCGATCATAATCCGACGTACTTTTTGTCAAAATCACCGTATTTCTCCTCACTATCCGCAAGCTGTCACTTCTGAGAACATGGGAAAAAAATCCGGTTTCAATACACAGCCTGGGCTCTGAATTTCAGTAGGTAAATCTGTGGCTCGGACCGAGCCACCAAAACATGGGTCCACCCCCTCACGCCCGGGGGGCCGGTTCATACTCGTGCACAGGTCAGACATAGGGGGGAGGGGGAGTAGTAGGTCGCGTAGCGTGCGCAGTTAGAGTAAGAGAGAGATACAGTATATCAGGTGCAGATAACAGCCCAAGAGAAAACGGTCAGAGGAGCATAAATTAAAAAAGAAGGGCTACGACCATGAAAGGGCGAAGACCCGGGTCAACATTGGTGTGGCTTTCCAACGGTGGAGGGAACTCTGCGAATTGAAAGGTCTGAAAACGTACGCGGAGGTCGCCGTCTTTCTGCTGGACAGGTGAGCAACATTAGCTTTGCGGTGCTTCACATAACAGTAACAGCCATTGGGCATTCATCATATTGTCTAATCTGCCAAAATGTACTGTTGTTGTGATGTTATCTATTTATAATAGCAGTCGAGTTGTGGGTACAGTTGTCTGACGGGTCAGCTAACCATAGCTTTGTGGCTTAGCAGTGTGCTAACCCACAACTTGGCTATTTCAGCTGCTTTATTGCTGCTTTGGTTTCTACAGCCATTTCCATGACAATGCGCATCCATGAACTTCGGGGTTAGAGCCCAGTGTGGAGTATGAAGGGAGGGGTGGGTCTGTATTCATTTACACTTCAAATATCAACAACCTCTCTACTCGTTTTCTCCCACATCGCGAACTACACCTTTAATTCACAGCGATGCATGATATTATATAAGATCATCATAAGTTTGCATTATTTGAGAATTTACACTATGACAGAAAATGTGTACATCAAGGTCTATGCTGCATATTGTGGGGTAGTCTAAACATAGTGAGATATTATTTTTAAGCCACACCACCCAGCTGTAGTTCAGACAATGAACAAGAGGTCAAGGTATGATCCAGGTGTCTCTGTGTCAAGAGTTATGTGCTTTCGCAGACATGTGAGGAATCAATCATATGTTATATTTCTTAAAGGGAGTGTGGCAAAGTATTTTCCTCTGTTGGAGTCAAACTGCTGATACTCTATATTTTTTAATGTTTTGTCACCACCAGGCAACAGAGACACTTGGTAAAGTAAAGTATGATAAGGTTGCCTGATATTATCTGTGGTTAGTTCTTGGTTTGATTATTAGTTTACGTCTAATAATGTGTGTTTGTATTGATTACTGATGCTGGCTGATGAGGTTCATTATTACGTACGTTATGTACAGATACTATTTTGTCTCCATATGATATAATTAACACTTATCGTTATTGCATTTGTTTTGGCCTTGGTGTCCTACATTTTGGCTGTGGTGCCCCAATAATTTGTATTTGAAAGGCCTAAATATGACTTAATTCCAAGCCTGCTGCGGGACAAAACGAGCATGCTGCAGTATATCCAGGCGTCTTCTATGACACAGTCTTGGCTCATTCATCACATTTATGCATATTGTTGCAACCTTTTCCAATTTTATTTTAAATAAGATTTAAAAACCTCAGGGATTGTTGCGCTGCATAGATTTGTTAAAAGGAATCTGATTCCAATCTGGCCCTGCCTTTGTGACCTGACTTCAGGAAGAAAAAGTGTTTTTCACTTAAAGTGAAAAGTTCAAGGGCCTTTTCTGAATAAGAAAGAGGCTTTCCAATGTGGTATTTTAGGTCAAACAATGCAGTGGTCCTTACAAAGCTGTTCATTATTAACAAGATGGTGCTATGCGGTTGTCAGAGAACCTTGAACTCATAGGTTATGACACCACATATAATAAGACAGACGGTACCACTCACCTTGTGCTAAATAACTCACAAATGTCTGGTTATGTAGGGCAGGTACTCAGAATACAAAAAAATACAAAGGCCTTCTGGAGGATTACATTGAATGATGACTTAGAGCATGTTCAGAAGATAACAGAGAAGCAACAGGTGAGACGTAATGAGACACCAGTATTAACAGTACACGCACACATACAGTGTAACATTGCATCTGCAAACTGTGAGCAGACAGGCACAAGAGAACTGTTTGAACAATAGTGACAAAAGAGGGAATTTTGTCCTGAAACAACTGCTAAGAAAATATTGATTTCAAATTCAGTTTTCTGAGGTTTCATGTTTGCTGCAGACAAATTTGGGAATATATTTTTGCAAGGGGAAGACTGTATTTTATCCCCCATAATACACAATGAAAGAGTCTCAGGACTGATTCTGCCAGTGGTCAGTTTGAACATGAGGAGTGATTACAGCAAACAAGAACTAGTTCACTGTTCCTCTTAAAGGGATAGTTCACCCAAAAAAGAAAAGTCAGTCATAATGCCTCAGGGTTTAGGTTTTAGTCCACAAGACGTTCACAGGAGTTTCACGGGAAAACAGTGTTGCAGAATCTCCCAAACAATGGAAGTGAATGGTGACCAGATTGCAAACGTAAAAAACAACTGGGAAAAAACATCAAGTGCCTCCATACTGCTCGTCTGGCATAATCCAAGTCTCCTAAAGCTCAAACATGCCGTTTACACACCGTCACAGTTCAGACAGTGAAGACTGTGAAACTCCAACAGTGTTTTGTGGACTAAAAAACTAAACCCAACCTTCAATCGGCATGAGGGTGAGGAAATAATGACTGAATTTTCATTTTTGGGTGAAAAAATCTTTTAAAGCCAAAATTATAGTTAACACATCTGTGATGTGGCCAAAGTGGGGCAATGACTTATGTAGGGGTGGCACGAAGAGACATGAAAGCCTTGTGTGTGCATGTTAGCGCCTGCTTACATGTGCATGTGCACACATTAATGTACCATTTCTCATATCTAATTATCTACATCAAAGTATCTTATAATTTCTTACATTCCAGTGTTTAAAATTTTTTATTTAACTGATAGTGTGACCAATGACAACACAACAGAATGGCACCAAACATATATAATATAATTCAAACATATATAATATAATATACAGTAAATAAATGTAAATAAATGTAATACATACATAATATAATACAACTTTGTTCTTTAAGTTCTCAAAAAGAAATTGTTCCTCTTACCTCAAATCATCCTCCTCACTCCATCTGACGTATTATTTAGTAAACTGACCTTGTAAAAAAAATAAAATAGGCTTCATACTTCAAACTAAGGTCCCGCCTCTCACTGGACAGAATGAATCATACTTTAGTATAATGGTGTATATGCTGTATAAGTGCCCCGCTATGACTTCCTTCTGGAAACACCCCTGGTTCACATGTAGGTTCTGTGTGGACATATGTGTACCTCCAATTTGTTGTAGCCGTGTGGACTGTGAGGCCTCTACAACAAGCTACGGAACACCACCTGCACAAGTGAGGAACATGTCCTCCAGGCAGACTCTAAAGAGCGCATCCATGGTTCCCACATCTGTCTGTGCACATGTCCGTTACCAACAATTTCTTGTTTCCACAATCAGCAGGTGCTGAGCCATGTTAGTTGTGTTTGTGTTGCCCAGATGAATGGAGGTCCAATATCCGCTCTTCTTCTATCTCTGTTTTGGTCTCCACCAACTCCTGAGAAAACTATCCGGCTCTTTAACGGCCAAATGCTCTACTGACTGTGTCTGTCCGCTGTCTGGTGCTGAGCAGGTGGTGCACGATGGGTTTATCTCAGTGTTTTCACTGACAGCAACTGCCTGCTGCTGCTGAGGAGACTCACCCAAAAGAGCGAGGTTGCAGGACGTAAAGTTAAACCATGAGCTCAAAGAAGCTAAAACACAGCTAAGGTACAGCTGGGTGATAGTTCTCTTTAGGTTCATCACTGCAAATAACCCCTGTTTTACTTCACACATGATCATTTGATTCATTGATAAAAATTGCAAAGAAATAGTGGGAATTAAAAAAAAAGTTGCAATTTTATGGGGGTTTTTTTTGTTTTTGTTTTTTTTACATTATTTCTTGTATAATTCATTAAAAATCAAAGGAAACTTGTTCCAGTGAGAATGAAATCAAACTCTGTTTTTTTTTAGTATTTTAGCTCAAGATTACAAAAATTCTAACAAAACATGCTTTAAATGTAAATGAAGAAGTATTCCACCAAGAAGCAAAATGTTTTTGGAACTCAAACTCAAAAGCAGCCACAACCTTATTTTCAAAAATGCACAGAAATGCACAGATAAATGTCATTAACAATTATAAACCTCTTCAGTACCTGTAACAAAATAAAAACTAATAGGAAATAATAGAACACTGAGTGGATTCATTGAGACATACATGTATGATTTTAGCATGGGGGAGGGACTGCTTTGATTGCTGGAACTTGTGGGAAACTATAATTATTGGTCAAAGTTGCAGAAAAGTTGTGGTGACTGGACAAAATTGCAAGTCATGCAGAATTCACAGGGACTGGCTGAATTTGTGTTAAATGTTGCGATCGCAACATCTGATCAGGACTGATCAGTATTACATCCGTATTGTGATATGAGACTAGATATGGTCTTAGTTTTAGGATATTATTATCACTATTTTTATTGTTAGTAGTAGCAGTAGTATATTATGATATGGCAGAAGTGTTGTGCCTGTAAAAAGAAATGGTTTGTGTAGATGGATAAATGATTAAAAATGGTGATCGGTTTAAATACTTAGCTCTTATTATTACTTTTCTTGGACAGGAAATCACAACAGTCCATCATTGTGACATACTTAAATACACTTAAATATAAAACACTGAACTTTGACAACTTCATTGTCACCAATGTCATAGTAGTTCATAAGATAATCTTTAATGCTGCTCCTCCACCACTGAGGAGCTTTGTTCAGCTTGGCTGTGACACAGGAGCAGAGTTTCAAGGTCTGCTTCAGGCCGAGGTTGTCTGCACAATCTGCTTTTTCTTTCAAAGCCATAAAAAATCGCAATAATCTCCAAACCAATCTGAAACTGGAGCACACTTCCATATTAGAAATGAATTTTAAGAAAGCAGTCTTGTCAGCATTAATTTGACATAATGACAACTGTTTTACGACTTTAGATACATGTATATAATATTTTAATGTTTGTATTCTGTGAGCTCTGTGTTTTATTGCTCCCTTTTCACCTGCCCAGGGACTGCAGATTGATTTTAGCCTGTAAACTAAATCTGGTACAAGGCATCTTTTCTCTCTGTCAAATGTATTTTGTGCACGGTCTCCGATAATAATAAACTTTATAAAATAAATACGATGTGGAAAAGCCTAAAAATATCAAGATATTATTTGTAAACCGTGTGGTCCAGCCCTACTAGGCACAATGTTGTATTTCTTCCGTGTAGCAGTGATGTCATGAGAACTGACACTGAAAAAGATCTGAAAATATGATGGCCCTCATTTCAGGTGCACACTGTCACACCACACACAGTTCAGACGGTGTGCACACAAATGTAAACGTGGCTCCAAGTTAAGGATCTATAGTGAAGATTCAGACTAAAAACATGGTGTGAATGATGCCTTTCCAGTCAACTCAGCATGTTGGGGCTTTAGGATACT
This sequence comes from Lutjanus campechanus, assembly GCA_027495735.1. Classification (NCBI taxonomy): domain Eukaryota; kingdom Metazoa; phylum Chordata; class Actinopteri; order Lutjaniformes; family Lutjanidae; genus Lutjanus; species Lutjanus campechanus. The sequence continues at coordinate 8,062 of JAJHUR010130748.1, read as the reverse complement.
TGGATTACACCAGACGAGCAGTATGGAGGAATTTTATGCTTTTTTTTCCCAGTTGTTTTTTTTTTTTCTGTGTGAAAACTGGTCACCATTCACATTGTTTGGAAGATTCTGCAACTGTTTTCCTGTGAAACTCCAGCAGTGTTTTGTGAACTAACAAAATAAACTCAACCCTCAATCAGCTTGAGGTTGAGTAGATAATGACTGAAATTTCATTTCTGGGTGAACTATCCCTTTAAGAGGCACATCATATATGCATACACATGTGTTAGTCTGCTTTAAATGCCAAATGAAGAAGAAGAAGGACGGCAGCCGGCACAGAAAACAGCACCAACACGTTGAATGTGATAACAAATGCAGTTGCAGCGACAGCTCCGCCTCAACCTGTCAGACACAAACAGGAAACAGAGTCAAGTATGGACGTTCTCTGTTCAGGGTGGATCATCAGAGATTCATAATAAGTTCACAAAAAACAATATGCAGATGGTGCCATCAAACTTTTCAGACCAAAGCAGAGTTTCAGTTCATGCTAACTTCACATCAGCAACGTATCCAAGTGTTATCCTGAAATACACGTTCCCATTATTTTGGTGTGAGACAGCTGACAGTTCTCTGTAACCAGATGTGTTCCACCACATGTGCACTGGGTAAACACTAAAGACTTCTGTGTTAAGTCTAACGTCACGATGTCAGTACATTTAAACTACTGCTGCACTCTGAGCTCAACTTATATTCAAACTTTGGCAGCAGAAATCATGTTTGAGCTCCGTTACTTTCCACACATGAGAACACGGGAACTTCCCTGATCTGTGTCAGGTTTAGGTAATCATACATTCTTGAAACTTGGGACAAATTATGCCCAAATCTCACTCAAATATCACTCAAGGAGATATCCCACAATACAAACACACAATCACAGCCCCACAAACACAAAACAACCAAACACTATATTTGATCCAGTTCATGAACCCTGTCTCTTATACACATCTAGATGTGTATAAGAGACAGGTACATGGTGCTACCAACTGAGCTACTACACCACTGCTGATTTTTTTAATTCTTTTGTTTTTTTACTGTGGTATCCAACTGGCTATTGA
>JAJHUR010130747.1:0-13955 GCA_027495735.1 Lutjanus campechanus | reverse complement strand
ATAGCACAAAGATGCCAGCAACGGCAGAGAGAGGCCATGGGGGAAAACAGTTCAGAGGCTGAATATTTTCACATCTAACACAGTGAATCAAGAGTTGGAACAGTGGAAAGACTAACTAAGACGGCTGTAATGAGTTTTATTTTGTTTTTGTCTTGTTCGAAAAAGTGTGTTTTGATCAGTTAACAAGGCAATTAAGCTAGTTTTAGGTCAGAGCTTCAATTCAGAAGGCCTACAGCTGTATTTTTCTGTTTAATAAGGCCAATGTGTGTGAAAACGTTTCCTCTCTTGACATTTTGTGAGTTTTGCTTGTTTATTTATTAGACTAAAAAAGCTAAGAGAGCTTGTGGAATGTTGTGAAATCGCCACTCGCACACATATGTCGGCAGTTGCTGGTTTTTGAGCTAACAATGGCCTGTTGAAAAATCCTCATAATTTTTACCCTACACTGCTCACGAGGAGCAGATATCTCACTCAGGTCATGAACTATAGAGCTGTTAATAGAGGAGGTGAAAATAAAATGGTGTCTGAATAAAGAAGGCTCAGCTGTGGTGTGGCTGTTAGTGTGATCTGCAGGTGTCCAAACAAAACAGCTCTGGCTTTTCTTCTCCTCGTATTATTATTTTAATCTATATTGAAAGTGTGTGCTAACATTTACATTTCTCATCAGTGTTTGTCTAATGAGGACAGTGAATCAGGCTCTGGTCTGCCAAGTTCCTGTCAGTAGGTAAAGCTCGCAGCTTGGCGGTCCAACGGTAAGCGATTCGAGACAAACCACACCAGCTCCCCAACCTGTTCCATCACGAGGTAGGCGTGGTCGGAGTTGCTCACCCTGTCTGTTATGCTCACACATCAAGCCACGGTGTCAGCCACGATGAAGGTATGCATTGTTGAATGTAGGCCCAAGATGGCAGTTAGTTTCCACGTCCTTTCAACAGGTGTTTACTTGTGTCCACATTGCTCACATCCTCACCCCGCGAAGACAAAGTTGAAGCTGTGGCTTGTTGGTTTACAGCTTCTTTGACAGGCAGGATGGGGAAGGGTGACTCTCTTGTGTATTTGGCTATGGTTGTTTTAATAGGCCTTGTCAATAGAATATTTCATAAAAGAAGCGATGGCCTGGAACAGTTTTTGTTCGGTGCAAGCAGAGGAATGTGCTTGTTTCACTCTTTGAAAGGTGACTTCTGTGTTGCATGGCTGCAGCAGCCAAACAGCTTTTTGTCTGCCAGCATTCTTTGTTTCTGTGTTTTTAGTGTGAACGCATTTGCACCAAGAAGGCATCTCATTCTCTCTTTTGTCTTTGTCTCTCACACTTGGTCTCTCGTCAGTGTCCGAAGAGGTTTGAACACAGCTTTTGTTGGTGTAGAATATAATTATCGCTGTTAGAATTATTAAACCCGGTGCCCTTTCTGTACTCAACCACTTTTACTTGCTTTCTTAAAGGAGGGAAAATTCGACGCTTACTAACTTTTTACCTAGAAAGCAAACAATGTAACATTTTGTTAACTTTTTGGCTTGCTAGCAAACAATATAATGTTTTGTTAAGGAATACAAAGCAGCTCAGAGTTAACATTTCCCCCCGCCACTTTTATACTTAGGTCATCAAATTTATCATTTATTTATTTATTTCTATTAATTTAGGTAAGCAAGCATCTCCATACTGATTAAACTGTTTAATTCTAGTTTACATCAACAAACTTGGATTTTCTAAAGTGAGATCAGTTTAGTTTATCAGTCTAGTTTTAACATAACTGCTTAATTTCCAATCTAGATTAATTTATTTTAAACTCAGTTTTACTAAACTCTAATCAGAACTAATCTTGGATTTAATAAATCTTTGTTAGAGCAACCCAGACTAAAACATTTTCTACCCAGTGTTTCACTCTGAACTCTTAAAATTACTTTATTTAAAGCCTTGAAATAGACCTACCTGTGACCTGTCACATTTCATGGTTGGCTACACGTTGGCCCAGCGTTTAGACATCCACTGAGTGGTGTAATTAGCCAGCTAAATCAGAATGGTCCGCCGCTCTAAATTCAATTAGGTCTTCAAACACGCTCAATGGCACCACAGGCCAGAGGTGGAAAATTCAATTTATTTGAAGTAACTGGATACCCATTTACTGCACGGTGGACCATATGGCCTCTCCCTTGGTGTGCGTTGTATATGTTTACGAGCAATTCATTCAGCATCATTACATTATCTTAAGTGTGTTATTAACTGTGGAGAAATGGCAATTAGATGGTGTGTTAACTGATGCCGCAATGTGCGTGTGTGTGTGTTTGTGTGTGTGTACCAGCCACAGGGAAAAGAGGAAAGATTCAGAGAGAGACGAGACAAAAGTTTTCCCTGTGAACCACACAAATGGCCGTGATTCAATAAAACAGTTCACTGCATTTGCACTTGTACATTTAATAAAAACTTTAATTGGCAATCCGTCCCTATAAATATTCTAAAGCAGGCGTGCACAACACAAATGTACTCACAAAGCAAAACCACCCAGTAGGCTAATGAACACAGGACTGACGTTCCATCAGTGAAGAGAATGAACCCGTATTAATCAAACCTTTTCTCTTTCACAAACCTGCTTCTCTCTCCACTCACAACACTGCGGAGGCCAACTCATTAGCGGAGGCTTTGGGAGCGCTTGTATAGCTATGTGGAGTACAAAGAGAGAAAAGGGTGATCCCTCCTTTTTCTCTGTGCTCCCTTGCTCCTGACAAAGTAGGGCCTTGGTGAATAGCGGAGGCAAAGGCAGAGCTGAATGGAGCCGGAGGAGTGGGGCTCGCTCATGCAGAGAGCTCCCAGCCCCTCTATACCTGCCCTGGAGAAAAGAGCGGCCAGCTGCTGCCGCTGAGCCTTTTTCCCTGGCTTCAATAGAGACCTTGTGAAAGGAGCCCGGACAGGGTGGCTGAATACGGAGAGAGAAAGTGAGGAATGGAAGTTAGGGAGGGAAGGAAGGAAGAAAAAGGGGAAGGAAAGGGGGGTTGGAGGAGTAATTGGGAGGAGAGAGGCTACAGAGTTTGCATAAGCCCATCGTTATGCCCCCACTGTGCTTGGAGCTCTTGGGGTTGGTCTGTGACAGAGAAGAAGAGCAGCTTGGTTTAATCAATCATAATGGAAATTAGCATGTTATAATGAAGCGGTAGGAGAAGTCAATTATTTTGGCAGTTCAAAGGGGAGATTGACTTTGGCGCTGGGATCTGCGGATACTGGCCAAATCAAGCTTGGCAGGGCCTGTGCTAAAGCTCGAACAGAAAATAAGCACTTTAAGGAGCTTTCAAATGCAAACCTGGTACAGTAATAATGAATTTCATGCTGCAGGTATCCAAGAGCTTTATCCACGTGACTATTCAGAGATTTTTGTGGGAATATCCTGGTTGTGGTGCTATTTTTGGAGTCATTGTGTCGCTATATCAGTGGAACTTTTTCTGCATATTAAGGACAAACCAAAATCTCAAGGCACACCTATATTCATATCCATGGAAAGTCTATAACCAACCAAACCAATGGCAACAATGAGTACTAGCCAACAGAGTGCTGCAGGGATGATGTATTTTTGAAGGCCAACTCAGAAATTAGCATCGCTCTGATTCTCTCCACAAAAAGCCAATGGGATTTACAAAAAATAAAAATAATAATAAAAAATAAACTCTGTAGCAAACAGAAATTTATGATGTAGACTCATTTCGTTCAGCAAGATAATCTTCACATATGAACATTATGAGTTTTGAAAAGTAAATGCAATTGGCAGATGTAAAAAAAGCTCACATTAGGCTATAAACAAACCACAACACAGTCGCATAACTCAGCATCACCACCATGAAATGATCAGTGTTCAGCGTGATGATGTTTAATGTCTGCAACAACCAGTGTAGTCTCATTTAGCCACGCCTTAACAACTGACTTCAAAATAAAAGGCTTCAAAATTCATGAGAGGGGTATTTACTGATGTATTTTATGTCGTAGAAGAAAAAAATCTTACACTTGTGTTAACTACAGACCTTATTTTAGGTACCTAACCAAAAACCCATCCAGAAAGCTCATTGATATTGAGAGGAGGGAACCAGAAGTGCTAATATGCTAACTCATTTCTGGAATTTAGGATTCATTCCTGCTGCACTCTATTAGAGTCAGAATTCCCAGGGTGCGGGTGGGAAAAAATATAAGGTGTCAATCAATCACAGCCTTTGATGTGTCACACACTTAGATGAACAATATGGAAATTCCACCACTAGGGGTCTTTCTAACATTAAAACAATAATAAAAAACAGGCTGATGATATCATTAAGTGGTGTGAGATTATGAGAGTTGTTATCTTCACTTTCAAACAACCACCATAACTGATGAAAATCAACCCCACATGACTCCGGCAGATATTTCCTCATTCCCTGATGAATCTGACGTTTCCCACGTTTTCCCGGAAGTTACAGCAGCTGGCAACAAGGTAGCAGCAGCTATCAGGAAGCACACCTTTAGCTTGAATAAATTTAGGATGATGCAAGTACACAACTCAACAAAAATAATTTGTGGCAATTTTAGACATTTTAGTGCGAAAATGTTACATATTATAGTTTTCATCCAGCAACTGAGCAAATGATGAAAACTGGGGTTCACTTTGACAGACGGTTTTTCAAGAAACTTTTTTAGGGTATAGAATTTGCCTCTATATTGGGAAATGAGTATAAACAAAGTACTAATAACTCATAACTTTTTGTATAGTTGTATATTATAATAATAATGTATAGTTGTTACAAAATCCCATGGCACCGTACAGGAGCCACTGCTTTATGAAATCCCTGTCCCTTTCTTATACACCTCCATCTCCTATTAATCTCTGTCTTCAGCCTTTTAATTGTCCACAATGGTATTGTTGCACTGCTTTAGCCACAGCTGCTAAGCTTATGCCAACTTGTTGTCCTCCTTCTTGATCCTTCCTCTCTACCTCCCTCCTTTCAGCCATGGGCTGCTGCTTCACCTCCTTCTGTTGACCGTACCTCCTTTTTTTGATGCCAGTTTCTTCGCTCCTTTCTTCACCTCTCTCCCCCTCTCCCCGTCTGCCTCCAGGCCTCTGCTGCTGCTAATAGGATAATGGCTGCCATGTTATGCACACTTAAGACCCACAGAGCAGCACTGAGGGCTGTGTGCATGTGTGTGTGAATGTGTGTGTGTGTGTGCTTGCCTTCTGCATCGGGCTGTGGGGAGTGTGGTGCAGGATGTGTTTCAAACGATGTGAAATTCGTTGCAGGGATCGCACGGGGAGTGAATTTCTACATCACCTCCAAAGTCGAAATTAAGAAAATTACTCACACTTAGTTTTTACGTTCAGGATTCCACAGGGCATTAAACATTTTAAAGACTATAGAGAGAAAGTTTTCACCATTTTCTGCTCTCTCAGGCTTTATTAAAGGTGCTTAAGCCCTCATCCACAGACACTGCAGTACTCACCATTCACCATATCCACTCAGCCCCGCAGCTGTGGGCTATAATTCATGCTGTGTAATTGGGAAGTTCTTAATCTTCTGACAAGTGTACAAACGGACTGTATAGAGCTTCTTTAGAGGGACAGTTCACTCCAAAATCAAAAATACACATATTTCCTCTTACCTGTCTAGTGCTATTTATCAATCTAGATTGTTTTGGTGTGACTTGCTGAGTTTTGGAGATATTGTCTGTAGATGTCTGCCTTCTTTCCTATTTTGAACCAGATCGCATTCGGCTTGTGGTGCTCAAAGCACATAAAAAATACATTTGAAAAACAAAACAAAAAAAATTGAAAAAAAGCCCTGTGTTTGTTTGAGCTGTGTCATCCCACTTACTCCAAATGTGGACTTACTTCAGAATGAGCTGAAAGAGACGTTGCTGTTGAGTTTTTTGAATGTATTTTTTGGCACTTGGAGCACCACAAGCTGAGTGCCATTTGGTCAACTCGGCAAGTCGCACCACAACAATCCAGCTAGATAATCAGGATTTTATCAAAAAATATTAAAAACTTTTAGATTTAAATGATTATTACTCCTTGAAAACTTGAAAGCTAGGTAAGAAGTTTGATGAGAAATTGTTACCAGACTGCATTTGTGTCGGTGAGATAGAGATTTATGGTGTATTGAAAATATACTCCATTTATCTACATCTGTTTATTGGAAAACGAGTGGACGATAACAAAAGGCCTTTTGAGCTTTTCTGAGTTTAGGCCAGATGAAGATGCTGTTTAAACTACCTAGCAGATGTTCACTGCTTCTGATGTACGTCCAGTTCCTTTACTGCGCAGGGGACCTCTCGCCACGCAACTGAGCTTTGAGGCCTGTGAGCCCCGTGTCTTCTTCCCTGAAAATACTGTCAGAGTTAAACAGCAAAGCACAGGTATGAGGAAGAGAGACTGAGGGACTGAGTGAAAAGGAAAGGTAAAGTGAGAGTTCCCTCTGCTAATGTTTTCTCCCCCATAAAAGAGAGCACCGGAGATAAAGTGGAGCGAAAGCGGAGCCAGAAACTGTCAAGGTTTTTAAAATCCAGCTGGAAAAGTTCTGGATGGACACTCATAACATTTTAGCGTGCACCTCCACTTCATTCTTTGGAGCTGGAGCTGGAAGAATGCTGGAGTTCAAGAAATCAAACGCAGTGCACTGAACTCCCATCAGGAGCTTCACATGTAGAGCCAAAACACATACGAACGGACACGCTCACACAGACACACACACTGTATAAGCATGTGCATGGGTGAGCATTCCACACACACACACACACACACACACACATACAAACATAGATAACCATCATACGCTGTAAAAATCACACATAAATCAACTGATCTTTTCTCACTAACTTCACATGAATATACAAGTTTTATTCATTCAAGTTAATTAAACTCAAAATTTGTAGTATTTATTTTCCTCACAGAGTTATAATTCTTCTGGCTTGGGGTCTTATGACTTAAAATGATGAGTTGCATGAATGTGTTGTACAGTTCAATCAACTCATTTAATTACGTTTCTGAAGAAACATAATCAGCATTTTAACAGATTTTTGAGAGTTTAAAGTGATATTCCACCTTGTGAGAATAAGCCATTCAGTATGGACTCACCACTATGCCGATGTGATGATGGGTGAAGGTCTTCAGTTCACAAAACAATCCTGGAGTTTTAGGAGAAACAGAACAAAACATGGCGTAAATGGCGTCTTTTGCGGCTCGCGGACACTTGGATTACACCACACAAGCAGGATGGAGACGTTTTGTGTGCTATTTTTAACGTTTTATCCGTGGTCACCATTCACTGCCATTGTACTGGATGAAGCTGCTACCCTGTTTCTCCTAAAACTCCAGGATTGTTTTGTGAACTGAAGACCTTCACCCATCATCACATCGGCATAGTGGTGAATACATACTGAATGGCTTATTCTAACAAAGTGGAATATCACTTTAAACTCTCCTGAGATCCTACTTTTTTATAGTTTGTAGAAAACATATATGATGGAAACATGCTGTGTGTCTCAAAGTCATGGTTGCTTGTTTTCAAAATAATGAAAATATTGAATTCAGTCTCTACCCCCTTACACTTAAAATTTAATAAATTCATTGGGAGTATTATCTTTGTGCCAATGCTGGAGCAAAGTAATTCCAACAGGAGCAACTCTAAGTTTGTTGTGTGAAATGAAGAACTGACTTTTCAAACTGTGAAAATGTAATAGAAAATCAAATTTGATTGTATGTTCGTCAGTGTGCAAGAGTTGTGGTTCAACTTAATATTTTAATGATGATGAATTATAATTATGAACTTGTTTTCTCAAGTACAACTGAGTTTATGTGACTAGAAAAGATTATTTAATTTTCATTACAAAATTACCTCAACTTGTCTTCAACTTTAGTCAGCTTAAAAATCGAAGGCATTATTTTAAGTTAAACCAAATTGTTTCTACAAATAGTTTTTACAGTGTATGCATGGATTTGGACAAATGGGAAAACTCATTAGAGTGAGTCATAAAACTATCATTCAAACACCAAAAATAAGAATAAGCCATGCGGTATAAATTAACATTCCTCAGCACCTTGACAAATGTGAAATGCCATGCAAAACAAGTTTGCAAAATCCAATTTGCCATGCCATCAAATGTGATAATTTAACATCTAGCATTACACAAGATCTTGACAATGTCTTCCATATGCCAGACTCCAAAACTGAATCCTCCGCTGGCTGGTAGCATTTGGCATTATGCAAAAAAAAAAAAGCCACAAAACGCCCATGAATTAGAAGTTTCTTGGTGGTTTTGGGTTGCTCAATACCGTAACTATGAACACACAGCAGATGTCTGCATGTGTGGGGGAGGAGGAGGAAGAGAGGGGTTAAAGTGAAGTTAATAATGAGATATGGACATCTGAGACCTGTGTTATAAACATCACTTTATTTCACTGCTGAAGTCATTCAACAGGTTGCGTTTATTCCTTATTAGCTCATTACATTCGCAGACAGCGACAGATTGTCATTCACACCAGCCTGGATCTTCTCCAGCTTGACTTAACTCCTGCAGATCAATTTAACCTTTTGCACTCCAGACATGACGAGGTGATTAGTTTTGCCGGTAAGGTGGTGCTATCTGTCAAACTCGCCTGATGTTCCCCATTCCTGTTCGCACACACACACACACACCCTCCTGTGCTGAATTTGTTGTGCTTATTTAGCGTGGGCACCTCAGGCAGTTTGAGGCCTGGAGCGTGACAAGGCAGATGCACCACAGTTCCGCATATCTAACTCCAAGCAGACGCTCACTATTTCTCTTTGTCTCTGTCTCTTAGTCTCCTGAAAGGATAGTTAGGATTATTTGATATAGGCTTGTATGAGGTACCTATCCACAGTCGGTGTAGATGGTGGTCGACATGCTCCCAGTTTGGAGAAGCAGAGAGAAATACCAGAACAGCAGCTATATATTGGCCATATATTGGTCTCACCAAACCAAACCAAGTCACACAGTAATCAAACAAGCAGACTGATCAAGGCAGTGGTAGACTCCCATGTTCTGCACGGTAAAATGATTGATTTTTGGCAGTAGAGTCTGGTTGAGCAAGCAAGAGTGATATTTGGCTTGCATAACAGCAGTTTCCTATCACAAAAGATTGTCTGATGGCATGGTAAATTGATGAAAATAGTTTGATTATAGTGTACACTTAAACTGATATAGATTTTTTTAGGTGGACCTTTCTTTAAGTGGCTTGAATACATCTTGTTGCTGACCACGTCCACAGCAGCACATTGCTTAACTTCTGTTCTTCTATTTCTCTCTGTGTCTCCAAACTGGGGGGCGTGCCGACCACCATCTACTGTAGGTGACACACTGACTATGGATAGGTACCATAAACAACCCCATATCAAATAATCCAAGCTGTCCCTTTAAAATCATGCTACCTTTCTTTAAAATTGTCTCTTTGACTGCCTAGACTGACAACAAAGGTGTAAACAGGCATACAATAAAACAACAAAAAGATCAGAATTATATGTACTAATAAAAAGCAAAAGTGTAAAAACCAACACAGCAGCACACCTGCATTTTATTCGTTTCAAACCACTCCTGTGAAATAATCAAACATTTTGAGCATGTCAGCAATCCAGCTGGATATTTGGCTTCATGCAAGGAGAAGTCCGGCTGTGTCCTCCTCTGAATAATCCATTTCTTGACACCTGTGAGGAGCCTCCAAACCAAACACACCGAGGTTGATTAAAACATGACCATAACAGGAAATTTGCAGTGGAAATCAAACTTGGGGCGGAGGTGAAATGCGGAGCGCTGAAGTCTGGCAGTCATTGAGGGGAGAAGATTGATTGTCTTGGATTAAACACACTCATCTCAGGTTTCATCTTGGGCTTGTTGGAAATAGAGCCACCCCTTCTTGCAATGTCATATTTAGCTTGAATGAATTAGTCTGACTTAAAATGAATTAAAACAGACATTTATTTGTGGCTTGTATAATCATGTTTAAATGATAGACTCCAAAGTGAGTGTGCGGTGTGTTTACTTTTGCTTTACTTCAGGTTTCAATGGACATGCATGCTTGCCGTATTGTGTTTCTCCACACGCCCTGCCCGTTATGTGTGTATATGTCAACATGCATGAATGCATGCATGCAGGCATGCGAATGAACATTTGATGTGCGGGTTACTGACCCATTTGCAGGTGTGAATATGTGTGTGCGTGCCTGCAGACACGGACAGTCAACTACAGTAATGACACCACTGTTTCCTGTAGGTTTCCTCCACCCATTCTCTCCATTAGTGGCCTTTCATCTTTCTCCTCTCTCCTTTTACAGTAGATTGGACAGGAAATGCCCACCTGATTGGGAAGATTAGTGGAGCTTCAGCCAGCTGTCGAAGAAATGTGTGAAGATGCAAGAAGGTAAGGAGATACAGTCCCCTGCTGTGTGTATAATTTTAGATTTTTAAGGGCTCTGCAAACAAAATGCTTTGGGTACCACTGCTGCCTTTTCAATCAAAGCGTATGTTGACCCAAATTACATGACATCTCAATGACAATGCTAATATATTGATGTTTAGCAGGTATTGTAGTGGTAATGACATGTGGCCAATAAGCAATCAGGTAGTGTTTTATCATGTTCACTGTTAGTTCAGCATTTTCGCATGCTGGTCGCTACCCAGTCGATATAATGCATATGCAACTCTCAACAGATATGACAGGGGAGCGAGATGGCTCACTTGTTAATGACTTCCACCATTAGCTCTGGAAAAAATGAAATGTTTAATTCAGAATGTTATCGATTAAGACTTTTTAAGTTAAGTTTTAACATTTTATGGACGCAGTCTGATGAGGTACATGAGTATGCATGTGTTGCAGGTCACTTTTTTCAGGCTCCATCCAACCTGCTCCCATATACATGATAAAATACATAAACTAGGAGCATATGTCCATTTATGTGTATAAGTTATATTATATATGTATATATTTTATAAGTCACCATATGCTGTACACTCATATCATTTACCTTATCAGACTGCATCCAGAAGACATTAAACTTGTCTTCTAAAAGTCTTCATCTTAAAAGTCTTGATCATCAACATTCTGAATTACACTTTTTTTTTCTGGAGCTGACTAAGGATGTGGCAAACAGTGAGCCATCTCGCTTTCTTCTTATTTTGTTGGTGGTGCTAAAAGAAAAGTCAGGATATCACAAAAAAATTCATCCTCTTGGGATTAAGAAGGTTTGTACAAAATTTCAGGGCAATTCAGTCAATTCTGTGTCTATTTGCACCCATGTGAGAATGGGCACACGGCAGCTTTTCAGTTATTCACATCCAGCCCCCCTAGTTTAACTATGAAGAGCAACAAAGACTCATATGAATGAGTTTAATGCAGGAATCTTCCCTGGGAAACCAGGATTGAGTTCCGAACTGGGAGACTGGGATTTGAGTATAGTATGAAAGAACATTAAGTTTTAGGCTGAATGAGTGTGTAGAAAACTACTTGGTCAGGTTTAGGAAACAAATTGAGTTGGTTAGGTTTAGAAAAAGATCGTGGTTTGTCTCTGCCATGTGGGTGTGAATAGCAAATGTAGCTATTGGGTGCAAATAGCATTGCTAGCCACTCGCACCTAGGTGCTAATAGCATCTGCATATTTATTTATATATATATATAGTACCACTAAGACTACTGTTATACATGGTTTATAAACAGTTTATAATTAGGTTCATTGGTTGTAAATACTATAAATCATTAATAAGCTGTTATAACACATCAGATAAAAAGGGCAACAGTGATCTGTTGCTTGTCACATAGTGAGGCCATATTTATGTATGAAAATTGTATGGAGATAGTTTTGGTTTTATTTTAAATGAGTCCATTAAGCCACAAAAAGTTTGCTTCAGCTGTGAATTTATGAAAAATATTACCTTTTACTGGTCCTCATTAAACTGCGAGAGAGTTATGCATCATAGTGCCAGTTTGTCATCATGACTTCACAGGGTTTAATGAAAACTCTGCATCTGGTGACAGTTATATGGACTCAAGTGGAAGACACTGTCAGATGGGAGTCTGGGTGTCTATGCCAAGCTTGCCTCTTCGATCTAATTCCTTTTTAGAAGATTATCAATCACACTGCGGTCTGCTTCTCTGAATGCAGGTCAGGCTCAGCAGACAAAAAAGCCGCCCGTCGAGCTCTGTGCAACAGCACATATTTCATCTAATTTCATCAAATGCTAATTTTGTCAGCTTTCCAACTGCATGCCCGGTGCAATACAAGGTTTTGATTTGGTATAGAGGAGGCTTCACTCGAACTTAACTGACCTGAAAAAAGTAAGTAACTGTTTTTCATTCTCTTTCCAAACAGATTTTACAGCCAGCTTAACCTTGTCAAGAAATCTTTGAAGCCTCTGTATCATATGACATAAACAACAGATGTATCAAATGTTCAAATCTGCCTCTCACTGCCTGACTTTTCAAACAATTAGACTGAAACAGAAGGTTAATAATGTACTGGAATGTGGAAATGCAATGTAGCGTTGTCATAGCAGAAACATTCGATCTGCACCTGGGATAAGTTGCTTACACAACCTTCACACCTGCATGCCCCAGACTTGTTTGGTGTGTGTGTGTGTGTGTGTGTGTGTGTGTGTGTGTGTGTGCACAAGAAGAAGAGAAAGAGGTAGGAGGAGAAAAAGAGCCCACAGAAAGAGAAAAAGAAGGGAGAAAGATTTAGCGAAAACAGACGGTAAAACTGATGAAACCTAGTCAAACAAAAACAGAGTAGTCATCAACACAGGTGTCACTCCAGGCGGCCATCTTCTCCTGCACTCTTTCAGGGAGAAGCTGTAAAGTTTCTGTTAGAGTGTGTGCAGGATGTTTTTCAGGGCCTCCTTCGCACAGCCTGGGACCTTCTTTTATTCTCCCTGTGCACAGTTGCTTTTTCAATCACCCTACAACACTCTCCTGCATGTCAATGGCCTGGTTTCAATCAACCTGCAAAGCATTAAGTCCTCCCTTAAACACTCTTCTCTCACTATCTGGTTTACAGGCCCATGAGTCAGAACCAGGAAGACTGTTGTGGTAACAAAGATCAACAAGTCCATCCTTTCTGTTTTTCTTGTTCTGTTTTCTCCACATTTGTTTTTGCATGAAAATACCTACCTTTCTTTTTAAACGTGAGATTTTTCTAAAGCCCCATTTACACTGGACAAAAAACCCCCATAACACTGACACTTGGATTTTGTCTGCAATAGAAAGGGTGCAGTCACTCCTGGGTCAAATGACTCCGCAGTGTTAACAGGTATTTATCGGCAGTGATTTTAACATGACACACAGGTGCACATGCTAATTTTCACCCCTTTTCGGTGGAGTCATTGAAGGCTTGTTGCTTCTATCTAACTACCGTGACTCTTTCGCCCCTTTTCCCTCCACACACGTGTGCTGCCTGGCTTGACTCGAAAGTCCCAGGATCAATGTGGCCAGGAGAAATGTTGGCTCTTCATCAGCAGCAACTTAATACTACTCTAGCTGAAATCAGACATGAAACAGTGAAATGAGGTAGATGCTAGGAGTGTAGTGATACATTGATCTGGATCGATATATCAATTCAGTGCTCAATGATCTGATATGATTGATGTAAAGTGAAAATTCTGATCAATCATCATCTTTAAGATATGTCTTTATTTTGAAATTCCGATGGCATGTCTGTGTCACAAATGTCCGAAAGAGTTCAGTCATAAAATTGCCAAATCATAATTTTGTTGCTTTTTGTGAGTTGACATAAATGTAACTGAATCTGTTAAATGGACATGGTATTGTCTGATATCGATCACAGACTCCTGAATTAAAATGAATCTAAATCATACTGTGGCAGACTGTGTGATATCAGCAAACATCATATTGTTGTCCAGTGAATCAATATTATATTGTCCCGTAATAAAACTTGTAATGTACACCACTAGCAGATAGCTGAAAGTACAAACAGCAATGCAGGAGA
>JAJHUR010130744.1:2273-16362 GCA_027495735.1 Lutjanus campechanus | reverse complement strand
CAGGGCTCTGCTCTGGTGGTAGTCACTGGGTATTGTTCTGAGGAAGGATGGATACTTGGTTTTATCACTGAGACAAGCACAAGTAGAAAGATGGCTGATCTAAAAGACAAAAGAAATGATATCTTAAGATGAACATATGAAATCTAAAACATCAGGGCCAACACAACACACTATAATTCTCAATCAATTCTTAATTACAGGATAACCATTAATTTTAACAAATACAATCACAGTTTTCCCAATCTTACCCACCATTGGAACATGAAAGGTCCCAATGACACTAGATATAGCAATGGAAGATGTGGAAGAGGGCCCTCCTACAATGGCCTGCACTTTGGCAGGTCTGGTACATGGTGCCTCAGATGATGCAAATGCTAATTCATTACCATTAGCCAAGGCCAGTGCAACCCTCACATCTCTGGCTATCATGGCACATGAATCATAGATCCTATATCCCAGAGAGATGCCAGGCAGTAGGTCTGTGCTGTTATTAATCTCCTCTATGGCAAAAAGCATAGCCTGGGCATACTGGAACCCTCTGAAAGTAAAACTTAATGTTGACAGTTATAAATAGATGGAAATCCAACTCATTTGTTTGAGAAATACAAACAATAGCATAGTAAATGAAAGCATTCGATTGTATTTATATACACAACAAGGAATATTTCTGATTTTAATACTCTGATACTTAAATACTATGATGACCTTTTTTGCTTTGTATCTGCAGTCACTTTTTAGATAATTTAAATGACAAAAAAAAAAAAACAGAATTTACCTGGTGCATTGCAGTGGCAGTGGCTTGTGCATGTAGGTATCCTGTCTGCTTTTCCACTTGTTGTGCAAAGAGAAGATTCCCCCCAACAGAATGTCCCCATCCTTAGATAGCTGGGGGTTCTCAGGATCTCCTCTCCGTCTGCACACCAGCTCCTCAGCCTGAGAGACAGACACCACCAACAACAGCTGTAAGAGGGCACAACCCTTCTCTGGCCATCTCTGAGTAGATATCATACTGTCGAAAAGAACTGGCTGGCATCACACGTACTTTAATGTAAATCAAAAGCTTCAGCTGATATTTATACATTTGGGAGCAGCATGACATAAAAATTCAACAGTGATGTTTTTCTCTGTAGAATTACAACTTGGGACAAGCAGAGGGAGGTGCCAAAACACAAAGAGTTTTCGTCATTAGCCTGTTGTAAATATCTTAACAGTACATCAGATAATACTCAGTTATGCTGTACAAATTTCCAATTTTTCATTAATATTTTAGCATCTGAATGTGCCATTAATTCTTGTCACTACATTTCGTTCTTTAATATTTTAATATTTTTTTGAAAAGGGGAGGGAGAGAGTAGCGGTGACATGCAGCAAAGGGATGCAGGCTGAAACTGAACCAGGACTTGCAGAGAACTCTTAGCCTCACTACATGGGGTGCATGCGCCACCTATTAAGCTAGCAGGGGACTGTGAAACTGCAATTAAAGTGTTGAAAAATAATGTGGAAGACAGTGATGCAAAGTTGAGAAACACAGACTTCTTAGTTCAGACAGAGAGGGGATTACATACAGCAAAGGGCCATGGGCCAGAACTGAACCAGGGCCAATGCAGAGGATATGTAGCCTCACTACATAGAACGCACACTCTATCAAGTGAGCTATCAGGGCACTCCGAGGACTCTATCTTACACCTTGTGCAAATCTGCTGCGCCCACAGCGCAGGTGGCATTGTTATTTTACACCAGCACAATTGCCATTTTTGCAACATCTACAAGATAGCAAATGAAATTGCACCTGGTCTGTGCGGCCATTGGGCGGGAGGTCATGAAGGCAAAATGAAGGTGTGGCTGGGCGCATTTTCTATGTTGTGTTCAGCGCATTGGAGTAAAAGCTACTTGCGCCGAAGACTGGCAAAACCTTGAAGCGCAAAATCTGTGGTGCAATCGCACTGTCTTCATACAATACTAACTGGCGCATTCTGACTCAGGTGGGTGTTCATTTGGATTGAGGTGCAGCTTCGCGGCCAGTCTCTCCTCTCCCCCGTTCCTTGCTCCTCTCCACCGCGCCTTCTCCAGGAGCCTCAGCCAGTGGAGCTGCATAATAATGATGATAATAGTGAATAATAATGAAATACAGGTGCTTCAGTGTAAAACATAACCTCACACTTTCACTTCTTGAAACAGGAGATCTGCCCCCTCGTTTACAAATCTCTTCTCTTCATTTCCTCCTGTTAAATCCAATGTCAACGCCACTGCTTGCGCTCCTGGTGCACCTGCTTGTTAAAGGTGATGAGAGCTGTCTTTCTGATGGGTTCATGGCTTCAAGGCACTTGGGCACAGCTGATGATAGGTATATCCCTCAGTGCACTGCTGGTGGAAGGGGCAAGACAAGGCAGGATACCCCTGGTGCAAGCTGGAAATGCTGGATTTGAACACACCTTGGATGAACCGAATACTCATGCTTGCTTCAACTTGCACTTTAGCTCAGCGTCAGATCGAGCCCATTATTATTGGCACTGACAAGTGCAAAACAGGGCAGTGACATTGCGAATGTGCATCATATAAGACTGACAGAGGAATCCAGTACAAACATAATTAAATCAACTTCTTCAAAGTAAAATAGCATTTACATTTTTATCAGTGCATTAATGTTCAACATGCAGCTTTAACCAAACTTTAACACTTTCAACATCACAACAGTAACTATAAGGTGAAGTTCACATATCAGCAAGAGAAATACAAGCTTTATGTTGCTAGCTGTGATAGCCCAACTCAGCATGCATACAATTATGTATGTGTATATACTGTACACTCAATGGCCATTTCATTAGGTACACCTTGCTAAAACAGAGTTGGAACCTGTATTCGCAAAGTGGTGCTTTCATAACTGCTTTAATCCTTCGTGGCATAGATTCAACAAGGTGCTGGAAACATTCCTCAGAGATTTTGGTCCATAATGACATGATAGCATCACACAGTTGCTTCAGATCTGTCAGCTGCTCATCCATGCTGTGGATCTCCCGTTCCACCACATCCCAGAGGTGCTCTATTGAATTGAGATGTGGTGACTGTGGAGGTCATTGGAGTACAGTGAACTCACTGCCATGTTCAAGAGACCAGTTTGAGATTATTTGAGCTTTGTGACATGTTGTTTTCCTACTGGAGGTAGCCATCACAAGATGGGTCCACTGTGATCATAAGGGGATGGACATGGTCAGCAACAATACTCAGGTAGGCTGTAGCATTTAATTTATGCCCATTTGGTACTAAGGGGTCTAAAGTGTGCCAAGGAAATATCCCCCACACCATTACACCACCAGCAACAGCCTGAACCATTGATACAAGGCAGGATGGATCCATGCTTTCATGTTGTTTATGCCAAATTCTGACCCTGCCATCTGCATGTCGCAGCAGAAATTGAGACTCATCAGACCAGGCAATGTTTTTCCAGTTGTCTATTGTCCAATTTTGGTGAGCCCGTGTGAACTGTAGCCTCAATCTCCTGTTCTTAGCTGACAGGAGTGGCACATGGTGTGGTCTTCTGCTGTAGCCCATCTGCTCCAGGGTCCGATGTCTTGTGCATTCAGAGATGGTCTTCTGCATACCTTGGTTGTTACGAGTGGTTAGTTCAGGTACTGTTGCCTTTCTATCGCCTCGAACCAGTGTGACCATTCTCCTATATGTGTGTGTGTATATATATGTGTGTGTGTGTGTATATGTGTGTGTGTGTGTATGTATGTATATATATATATATATATATATATATATATGGAGCTTACAAGCCATAGGTTAGCTGTGGCTAAGGCATACATAAGGGGCTAGTTAGCTATAGCTAAGGACTGTTAGCTGTAGCTAAGATGTACATTAAGGACTACCTAGCTTTAACTAAAGATAGCTAGCTTTAGATAAGGCATAGATACAGAGCTAGTTAGATTTAGCACGAAGAGCTAGTTAGCTATAGCTAATGATTGTTAGCTTTAGCTGAGGTGTACATAGAAGGCTTTCTAGCTTTAGCTTTCACATGCTAACTTTAGCCTTTACATTCACCTGTCTTTATCAGTGGGGTTTTGGCTTATACACTATTGTCAGTTCTTGTCTCCCCCTGCCAAAGCCACAAAGTATAATTTCACCTAGAGATTGCTTGACTTTGCTAAATTTAAGACATAATGTCAAAATTACTTCTCCCACAGTCCACCTTTCTGGACTGCTGATGGTGATGAGAGTCGCGGACACCATAGAACTTTATTTTATTTTAATTAAGAGTTGTGAAGCAAATTTTATACTTGCTGAATTGGCCCTAAAGGATAGACACGTGCTAAGTTGCAACTGTAAAAGCATGCTGTGTTTGCCGAAACCCATGTTATTCCTTGATTTATACAAAGGGGAATTTGGCAAGGTGAACACCTATGTGAAGTTCTAGTTACAGTAGCTTCAGCCTCCAGGTTAACTTCCAAATCCTAACACACTGATAGGAAAAGACCACCTGGGTTTTCAAAATAGATGCCAATTAAAGCTAATAATTTGCTATGTAACTGAAAACCTTAACATAACTTTGTCTCGCAACATCTTCTTCTTATTTGGTCATTGATTCTTCATCCTCATTGAAATTGTAGAGTGCCGGTAAGTTCCCTTTCAGTTGGTACACTCGGTACAACACACGAGTATGGGGATTGCGTCCTCGCGAGATCAACCTGAAGAAACTTTATCAACATGCCTGTCAAGGCCAATGAGATTGTAGCAGGCAGGGGAAGCCCCAACTTAAGGCTAACAGTCCTTAAATAAGACCTGCTCAGTCTCATCACCTCAGTCTTTTTGCACTTCACCTCGCATACCTGATGTTGAACTCTTGCTAGCGATTTAACTGTCCTCCAAGAGGTGAGCTAGCTCCTAACCAGGGCATCATTAGCAAGGTTCATTTTCGCCACTAGTTTAGCTTGCTAATTGGCCTTTCTCCTAACCGTTTAGCCATGCTAACGGTGCATTAGTCTAGCCACGCTAACTAATATGTACTGCCACACCACTCTCACCCATTTAGCTGCGCTGACCTGAGACTGGAATGGCTCCTGAAAAAAAGAGAGGCTCACCTAGCACGTCTAGCCGAGCTAGCGTATCTAGAAAGCCCAATCCTCTTCTCTGCCGGAGCACCTGCAGTTACTCTCTATTGGAGACAGACACATATGAGGTGTGCCCAGTCTGTCTCAGCATGTTGCACTCTAAGGCAGCACTTGCTAACCTGAAGTCCTGTGTGCACTGTCGCGGCTCCGTAAATCAACTCTGGAGAGACCCGTGGCTTTCCTGATGAAAGTGTCAAGAAGCCCAGCCGCACGGGACAACCCCATGCTGTGCAAAGCCACCGAGTCCCCGACAGGTATGGACCTGGGAGATGAAGACTATGAATGCGGAGCAGAACAGTTGTGGAGGGGAACACACGGATGAAGTTCATCCCACCACCGATTAAAAAGGTGCCAAGGAGGACCCGGTTACCTATACCATTGCGGAGGAGGCACCGCTGGGTGTGCTTTCTGATGACAAACTGTCTCTCGCCGCCTCAGGGGGCTTCTCCGAAGGAGAGGCTGAAGCTGGAGGGAAAGAAGATGGAGAGGAGCAGTGCCAGGCCCTCAGCGCTGGAAACTTTCCAACCGAGGGGGACAGCTCCACCTCGGCTCTCATCAACCTGTGCTGCCGAGCGCCTTGAGGTGTCGTGGCCCGCCCCTCCTTCCTGCCAGCAGCTGACCCAGTTTGCGGGCAACTACTTTCTCCCACAACCACCAGCAATGGTAAGGCACAAGCTGCCAGTCTTCCCCAACTTCACACTGGAGCTGTTGTGGTCCTGGCCATCCCCTAAGGCTCCGCTCTCCCTGCCTTTCACCATAGATGGCGATGCTTGGAAGGCTTGCCAAAAGGAAGGCACATGTGCACCATTGCAATGGATCATGGGAACTGTAGTCCACAGCTACAGGCTCCAATTCAAGAAATGTCTTCTGCTATTCAGAGGCATAGTCATGTCAAAGGTGCAGCCATCCTCTGCCCCGGTGTTGAGCGAGGAGATCACTCTCTTCTGCAAAAACAGGCCATAAGGATTGTTCCTTTACACAAAGCCCAATGCAGATTTTACAGCTGCTACTTTGTCATTCCAAAAAAAGATGTAGGTCTCTGTCCCATCTTTGATCTGAGAACGTTGAACAAATACATCAGACGATTCAAGTTCAGGAAGCTGACTTTGCACCAGATAATGCAATCAGTGTGTCCGGGAGATTGGTGCACCACAGTGGACCTAAAAGATGCCTATTTTCACATATGAAAACTACTGAAACAGAGACAATTCCTATGCTTTGCTTACGAGGGCACAGCATACGAATACCAGGTTCTGCCATTCGCTCCTCGCACTTTCACGAAGTGTTTAGAGGCAGCGTTGACACCAATCAGAGGCAAGGGGATACAAGCACTCAATTATCTGGATGATCTGCTCATTCTAGCAGACTCAGCTCGGGCCGATACCCACACATCCAGACTAATGACGCACCTGCAGTCTCTAGGCTTCCTCATAAACTGAGAGAAAAGCTTTCTCATTCCCAGTCAGAAAGTTTGCTTTCTAGGTCTGGAATTAGACTCTATAGAGAATCAAGCTCATTTATCATAGCCACTTTCGACAGGTGTCTGTTTCAGCTACATCACATCCTTTGTCTCCGCCAGTGCCAGCAGCTCCTGGGACTGATGGCTTCGATGATTGCAGCAGTGCCTTTGGGCTTGTTAATGATGAGAAAATTCCAGCAATGGGTGCACACCAGACAAGTGTTTCCCTCCCCCCGCAGAGACAAGTCGTGCATGCTCTGAGAGTGGGGGCTCCGCTGGGCCGGGTCCTCTCACGCATCGCATCCTGATCACGACAGATGCCTCCAAATGGGCTTGGGAGTCATTTGCACGAATGCTCATGTGAATGGGATGTGGACAGAGGAGGAGAGGACATGGCATTTTAATGTGCTCAAGCTGTATGCTGTGTTTCTGTCACTGAAACATTTTTACGGTGTGGGGCTGCTGGCGGGTCACCATGTCCTGGTGTGCAGTGACAATGCGTGGTTACGCACATAAACAAATGGGGGGACACGTTCCCTTCCCTTGCTCTCCCTCTCCCATCATATGCTGTTATGGAGCAGCACTCTATCCCTCAGAACAGTGGAGCTGACCTTCTGACCTACCAGGGGTTTCCCAGTGGCAAGAGAATGGAGACTCCATCTGGAGATAGTGGAACAGGTGTGGACGCAGTTCGGCAGAGCCACTGTAGATCTCCTCACCTCAAGGGAAACCACACATTGTCCTATGTTTTTCTTGCTACAGGATGAGAGCGTGCCACTCAGGGTAGACGCGCTAGCACAATGTGTGCGAACGCTCCTGTACGCATTCCCACCAGTGGCACTGATCCAAGCCACACCGGAGCATGTGTGCCAGGAAGGGTTGTCGATGATTTTGATCGTCCCTCATTGGCCCAGGAAGGCATGGTTCGCCGAGATCATGGCTCTGCAGGACAGGGGTCCCTGGTGCCTCGTACGCAGGGACCTGCTGTTTCAGGTTCAGGGGCACAAATGGCACCTGCTGAAGGAAATTTGGGACCTGTGGACCTGGCCCCTGAAAGGGAAAAACAGATGGCCACAGGGTGACCTGATAAAGTGATTGACACTATACAAAGCGCCAGAGCCACATTGATGCAAGAGCTGTATATGCTTAAGTGGCATATGTTTGAAGCCGGGTGTGAGGAAAGGAGTGTGCTTCCTTTTCAGAGCTCTGTGGTTGATATTCTGACTTTCCTTCAGGAATTACTGGAGAGATGCCTTTCCTTTTCCATGATAAAAGTTTATCTGTCAGCTATCTCTGCCTGTCATGTGGGTTTTTAGGGGAAATTTCCTGGTTCTCACCCTTTGGTGGTGTGCTTTATGAAGGGCGTTTTGAGGAAAAGGTGAAAGGCAAACTTATGGTTCCTCAGTGGGACCAAAAGCTGGTCCTCGAGGCACTATGCAGGGCTCCCTTCAAACCATTACAGTGCTTTGTCATATAAAGCGATGACTTGTGAGCTGTCATCTTTCTCACTGCATCTGCCAAACAACAACGCTTGCACAAGCTATATCCTGTGTGCACAGTGCGCATATACATTAACCGCACACAGGAGATGGACCAACTGTTTGTCTGCTTGCGCTGTCCAAACAATGCCTCTCTCACTGAGTGGTGGAGGAAATTTCCCATGCTTAGGACGCACAAATGCCTGGCAGAGTGCGTGCCCACTCCAGAGGCATGGCTGCATCCTGGGATCTCTTTAAAGGAGCAACAGTGGAGGATGATCTGCTGTGAGCGAGGCCTCTCCTCATATGTTCATTAAAAATTTTTACTGCCTGGATGTGACAGCACAAGATGTCACTCAGACTATGCTCTCAGCAGGGAAGTGATGTAGCTACATCACAGATACTGCTGTGCCAGGGCCGGAACCTCTCAGTCTAGCTGAAAGGGTGCCTCAGGGCGTGATACTAGAGCCCCATACTCATGTGTTATACCGAGTGTACTGACCAGAAGGGAACTGGGTGTTATGAATATACTGTAACCAGTGTTCCCTGAGAGAGGGAAACAAGGTACAACACAGGTTGGCCCCTCATCACATTTTTTTTTCTCTGTGAAGTGCAGTTTGGATTGAGGTGATGAGACTGAGCAGGGCATTTTATTCTCTGAGGGGAAGGCGATGCTTCCCCTGCCTGCTACAGTCTCATTGGCCTTGACAGGCGTGTTGATAAAGTTTCTTCAGGTTGGTCTCACAAGGACGCAGTTCCCATACTCATGTGTTGTACCTCGTTTCCCTCCCTCAGGGAACATTGGTTATATTCATAACCCCCAGTTCTGTTGCGTAGGCTGTGGAGTGTTAATATATCTGTTTGCGTACAGTTCCTCATCACTCGTACTTTTAATTAAAGGGTACTTAAGCTGACGAGATTAATTAATATCCTCACCAGAAAGTTGTCTGAACTAAGCTCCTAAGCTTCAGGGGTTGGGCTTGGCCCCTTAGTTCCAGTGAAAGGAACTCTTAATGCTTCAGCATACCAAGACATTTTGGACAGTTTTATGCTCCCAACTTTGTGGGAACAGTTTGGGGATGGCCTTCCTGTTCCAACATGACTGCGCACCAGTGCAGAAAGCAAGGTCCATAAAGACATGGATGAGCGAGTTTGCTGTGGAGGAACTTGACTGGCCTGACCTCAACCTGATAGAACACCTTTGGGATGAATTAGAGCGGAGACTGCGAGCCAGGCCTTCTCGACCTACATCCGTGCCTGACCTCACAAATGTACTTCTGGAAGAATGGTCAAAAATTCCCATAAACACACTCCTAAACCTTGAGGAAAGCGAGTTGAAGCTGTCATAGCTGCAAAGGGTGGGCCAACTCCATATTAAACTCTACGGATTAAGAATGGGATGTCATTAAAGTTCATGTGCATGTAAAGGCAGATGTCCTGATACTTTTGGCAATATAGTGTACCAGAATATACATGTGTGGCAACAGGCCATTCTCAAGTGCTGAGCGCTGTGGAGAGAGATCTGGCAAGATGAGAATATCTGTAAATATAGAAACTCATTTTAAGGTAACAAAAACATAACAATTCTTCAAGTGATAATAAACTAATGAAAACATACTTTTAAATATTATATAATTTCTGCCATATTTTTCCAATAAATCCCAGTGCATCTTACACACTTGACCTTTGAATGCTGTAATTTCAAATGAAATTGTATACAGTGGAAAAATGATTTAAAAAATTATGATGACACTTGAATGATTTGTCAAGATATTTTTTTTTATAGTTTTCAGAATGATTTTGGTGCCCCCTTCCCCATCATATTCTTTTTTGTATTCTTCTCTGGTTTAAGTAAGATAACATAACATTTTGGAATAAAAATACAAATGAGCAGTCCAAAACTTGAAGCCAGAATAGCAAATATCTCCACAGCTACACTGAACTTCCCAGGTGAGCTGACATATGCTGGGATAAAAGTGATCCATACTGCACAGAATATCAGCATGCTGAAGGTGATAAATTTGGCTTCATTGAAATTATCAGGCAGTTTCCGAGCCAGAAAAGCAAGTATAAAACACAACATGGCCAGAAGTCCTATGTAACCAAGTACAGCCCAAAAGCCCACAGCTGAGCCCAGAGCACACTCCAAGATGATTTTGTCCTTGAACTTTTGAAAATTCTTAAATGGAAAAGGAGGAGAAATTGTTAACCAGAGGATACATATGACAACTTGTATAAGAGTGAAACCCAGAACACTGAGTTTCTGCTGCACAGGCCCAAACCATTTCATCACGTTACTGCCTGGAAGTGTGGCCCTGAAGGCCATTAACACCACTATAGTTTTCCCCAGAACACAAGAGATACAGAGGACAAAGGTGATGCCAAATGCTGCATGTCGCAGCATGCAGGACCACTCAGAGGGCCGACCGATGAAGGTCAGAGAACACAGGAAACACAGAGTCAAGGAGAAGAGCAGCAGGAAGCTCAGCTCAGAGTTGTTGGCCTTGACAACAGGAGTCTGTCTGTATCTGAAGAAAATAAATGCCACAACAGCAGTCAGGCATGTTCCAAACAGAGAGGCTGCAGTGAGCAGTGCTCCCATAATCTCTTCATATGATAGAAACTCTGCCTCCTTCTTCACACAGGCATCTCTTCTCTCATTTGACCAGAACTCAGGGTCACATCTCACACAAGTGATGGAATCTGAAAAATAATATTAAAACAAGTAAGTAAGACTTGATAAATGAATTTGTCTTTTTTCTGTCTGTGTAGCATATTTTCTATGCCTATTACACAGACACTAAATGATTACCAGATATTAAATTTACAACCATATGATAATTTCCAAAACACATGTACAGTATGGTTTATGTTGTTGAACCTGATAAGATTAAGGTACCAACAGGGAAACATATAAATCAGTGCCCATGGTTTTGTTAGAATATTAATTACAGCTACATCAGCAATGAAGAGGCCCTCACACCCTCGTGCATGTTGGGCTGTGTGATGACCAACTGAGACAAGGCTCTGAATTTTCATGTCTTGGACATCAGAGGAGGGAGTTCATTGTCCACTCCTGTGTCCACTAGGTGGCGCTACATAACATCTACCAATTAAAATGTCACATTCATCTTGATACCAATCTTGATCAAGCTATTAATGTTTTTCTTACTACATTGGAGTTGAATCTGTTCAACCTGCTAGGAGAGTACAAGAATGAATGGGCTGAAAACAACACAACCAGACCAAATCATCCCATTGATTTCATCACATTTACATGAACAGTGGCCTTGGAATAATACTGAATACTGTGAGACTGTGCATGAAGCCATGAATGTGAAAACTTTTAGATTATTATCTTGCATTCAATATTACTGCACCTGTAATGTTGCTTATTTCTCCCTCTGCACATCTTAAACAGTCATAACAGCAGACAGGCTTTCCTTTCTGCAGAACCTTTCGAGTTCCTGGGGGACATTTCTCACTGCAAACTGACAAAGGTACCTACATGAATTAAATGACAATAAGAAAAAAAAAAGTATGGCCATTCAATATGACAAGGTGTTGTTTTATATTCATCTACAATTAGGTCGGACACATTGAAACCAAACATTGTGACAAAGTGACAAGAACTAATAACTGAAGATAGTTGCCTATAACAATTGAAACAGACATTCATTCACAATAACAGTAATCACATGGAAGTTTACCTCCAGTGAGTTCTGTGCCCAAATTACAGATGTATTTAGCAGATTCAGCTGTTTGTCTGAAGGTAAAGATGTATCATAGAGACCAACTGTGACAAAGTCCACAATGCCATTTTTTGTTGTCTGCCAGTTTATAATTTCATACTTAGCTTCTGGGTCTCCATTCTCATTAAAGTAAACCTCATCTCCTTCCTTTGTTTTGAACCGCACCTTTTTTATGTGCTGTAAAATCTAAGAAGATAAATATCATTTTTTTTCTGAATGTGACTTAATGCAAAGACTATAAATTGGTCTTAATTTAATTTTGGTATTATAAAAAGTCTTTGGTGTTCAACTCACCGTAAATGGATCTAGACGCACATTTTTCTTACATGTTTTATTGCAGCTGAGAATATTATGAAGTGCATGGGCCACAGCAAACACTCCTTTATAGATGTTGTAAAAGATAGGCATGAGTGACATATGAGTGAAGCTGTTTTTCACTCCAGTCACATCTTCATGTCCAGTACATTCTCTCTGATTCCCTGCTGATGACTTTGATGGCTTAAACTTACAGTTAAACAATGTCTCCCAAAACTCTGTGAACACTTCATTACCAGATGAATTGAGTGGCTTCACATCCAGCATGAACTGTCTCATACCACTGACATGTGCTTTGGGGATGGACAGGCCTATAGCACCATCCAGAATGTGATGCCTATCTATGGCTGCAGTTTGGGAGTCAAAGATCCAGCCCTCAGTGCCTACCCACTGGTACCCAGTCAAGTTGTGCTGAGACATCTCATTTATTATCAAATGAAAATCTGGGGGGGAGATGAAAGTGACAATAACCTTGGAAGTTGAACCTTTAATAACTTCAACTATGTTTCGTATTTTGTCTGGTGGATCTGTTCTATATACAGATACAGAGTACTCTACACAGATGCCCAGCTTATTGGCAATTTCAATAAATGTGGCCATGCCATTATTGCCATAATCATTATTTGTTCTAATGGCTCCAACCCAAGTCCAACCAAAGTACTTGACCAACTGGACCAGGGCTCTGCTCTGGTAGTAGTCACTGGGTATTGTTCTGAGGAAGGATGGGTGCTTGGTTTTATCACTGAGACAAGCACAAGTAGCAAGGTGGCTGATCTAAAAGACAAAAGAAATGATATCTTAAGATGAACATATGAAATATAAAACATCAAGGCCAACATAACACACTATAATTCTCAATCAATTCTTAATTACAGGATAATCATTACAAAGAAAATGTAATTTTTCCCAATGTTACCCACCAGTGGAACATGAAAGGGTCCGATGACATTAGATATGGCAATGGAAGATGAGGAAGAGGGCCCTCCCATAATGGCCTGCACTTCGGCAGGTGTGGTACATGGTGCCTCAGAGGATGTAAATCCTAATTCATTACCATTAGCCAAGGCCAGTGCGACCCTCACATCTCTGGCTATCATGACACATGAATCATAGATCCTATAGCCCAGAGAGATGCCAGGCAGTAGGTCTGTGCTGTTATTAATCTCCTCTATGGCAAAGAGCATAGCCTGGGCATACTGGAACCCTCTGAAAGTCAAACTTAATGTGGACAGTTATAAATAGATGGAAATCCAACTAATTTCTTCTTGAAATACAAACAATAGCATAGTAAATGAAAGCATTCGATTGTATTTATATACACAACAAGGAATATTTCGTTTCAATACTTGGGTTGATAACCTTTTTTACTTTGTATCTGCATTCACTTTTTAGATATTTTAAATGACAAAAAAACATAGAATTTACCTGGTGCACTGCAGTGGCAGTGGTTTGTGCATGTAGGTATCCTGTCTGCTTTTCCACTTGTTGTGCAAAGAGAAGATTCCCCCCAACAGAATGTCCCCATCCTTATATAGCTGGGGGTTCTCAGGATCTCCTCTCCGTCTGCACACCAGCTCCTCAGTCTGAGAGAATGATGCCACCAACAACAGCTGTAAGAGGGCACAACCCTTCTCTGGCCATCTCTGAGTGGATATCATACTGTCAAAAAGAACTGGCTGGCATCACATGTACTTCAATGTAAATCAAAAGTGTCAACTGATATTTATATATTTTGGAGCAGCATAAAAAATAATAACTGAAGAGTGATGTTTTATCTCTGTGGACTTACAAGTTGGGGTGAGGGGAGGGAGGTGCCCAGACAGAAAACGTTTTTGTTCTTAGCCCAGGCCCGGAGTGGCTAATCGGGAGGACCGGGACAATTCCCAGTGGGCCGGTCCAATGATTGGGCCGCGAGGGCCGGTGTTCACTCTGTTTTTTTTTTCTTTTCTTTTCTTTTTTGGGCCGGTGTTAAGTCCT